>CCAG010012889.1:0-28836 GCA_001077435.1 Glossina morsitans morsitans | reverse complement strand
CGTTATATGAAAAAACATTGCAATTTTCAAAATTTCTCGGCAGAAATGGCTAAGTAGTATTTCAGCATTCTAAATTAATATGAAAACTTTGGACCGGTTGGGGCAACTTTTTAACCCCCTCTCATATAGCGAAAACTGAAGTTCATACGACAAAAAGGTATACTTTTCAATGCTTCATGATGAAAATTATATCATAAATATAATTTAACATAACAAAAAGTAACTGTGCCAAATTTAGACCTTCCCCGCCTACTCTTTGGATCCTACCCTAATACATCAGTCTAAGTTTCAACAAGTGGTGAGCAAAATTGACCCATAATATTATAGTATTTTCAAACAAAAATGAATGATTAGAAAATTTGGACCATCTACCCCTCTTTTTAGATACTGCCCCATGTAAGGATTAAACTCGTACTACATTAGGCTGGGTTTTGGTCCCGCTTCCCCATAAATATGCACTTGAAAAATACGCTTTTATATAGAATCAAGATATAATTCTTGTACTCTATAATAAGAATAAGAATTGTGTTAGACAATGTGGTGTAGGGCATTTAAAGGGCGGCCTTGTCCGACTATAATGTTCTTACTTTTTTTTCATTACAAAAAAAATTGCTGAAGCTTGGCTTGGAAATTTTTATGCATCCGTCGTATAGAGCGAACCAAGCTCCGTTCGATTATCTGGAGAATTCTCTTTTTTAGGTAACACATTACCGCGCATTTTCTAGTGCACTTCTTATTTGCTTTTGCTTAAGCATTAGTTGCGCGATAGCAAAAAGGAGGAGAAGGTAAAATTAAAAAAAAAACAAAAAATTCTCTTTATTTATTTAGAAAACTTTTATGCAACTCGTGCGCTATTAGCACTCTTGCACACAGCAGCTGAGTACTTTAATCTATTTATATGGATATATATACGTACGTGCTTATCTACAGCTGCACTTTTTTAGAACGTAGTTAATACGCTACATATATATTATACAGTTATATAAAGTGTTTATGTGCATATGGATGTATACTGTAAGACCACTTGTTGTACTCTCATTGAATATGCCTTCAACCAATACTAATGTAATTCTTAAACATTGTGTGACTCGTTATTACATTTTTTTTTTTTTTTTTTTTTAATCGTATATTCAATGGTTGGCGATACTATATGGCTTGATAAAGTGCTTGCAACGTCTTTGTAGATATATTGCTGGTATATAGCTGTGAATGTAGCCTTAATAAATATTCATATATGTGTGCATTGTAAACAAACTGGGCTTTTTAAAGAGCAGTTGTTTCTTTAAATTCTCAAACTGTATTGCACTTTTTCGTTTCGTCTTTGCTTTCTTATGCGATCTTTATATTCCGACTTTTAGCCAACATATTATATCATGCTGTGTAGTGTTTATAAATTCAGTCAGCATTTTATAGGCTCATGCAGGCTTACTGCACTTGCACGTATTTGTATCTGCATACATCAAATGGTTTTTGCTTTGCTCTATCCTACACACACTTTACTCACTCGATATCTCTGATAATCATGCTAAAAGGTTTTTGTAATGCATTCACGACTGCTTGATACAAAAAAGAAGAAGAAGCAAAAAATATTTAAACACTTGTTGGTTGATAGCAAACATTTGCGAGAAGTCAGCATCTCTTTCCATATTTTAATTTGTCGTTAGTCGTTAGTGAGCTGAATTGTTCTTTTTTTTTATCAGTGAGCAGAAAAAACTATCTGCAACACATTATCTGATAAATGTTTGATAGAATTTTACTTTGTGGCGTAAAATTGTTTGCAGTTGGCTTTGCGAAATTTGTTCGATTTTATTTGTTCTTTTTTAGTTTATTTTCGTTTCGCGTTTTGAGCGATAATACCAACGGCTCTGATGTACTGATGCAACGGATCATTTGCTACATGATATATCGCTATTCGTTATTTATGGTTACGAATTTGAATCAATTTTTTTTTTCTGCCGACCGAGCGTATGGTATGCGGTCCTTTGCTTTTGAATATGTCATTTGTTATCATTATGTTTTTGAATACATCCGGCTTCAGTTCAACTGTTTCAGTTTGAACTTTGGTGATCCTTTGGTCATACTTGTTAGTGTAGCCAAAATTCTGGAAAGAAAAAAAAGTCGCGTACAATGATTGGTATAAGACTTTAAAGGGCTCGATCTGAGAGAGAGTTTCATTTGTTTTAATAACTAGACACTGTATTTTCTTTTGTTCTCTCTATGGAGAATCGAAAAGGGAGAAAAGAACTTTAAAATATATCACTTGAACTCCAGATCTCAAAATTAATGTTACTTACAAAATTAATGAAACTTCCCTTTCTTGAATAGCATTTACATATGTGTGTGCGAAGTAATCGCGAACATATTTAGGGCGTTACGTCCGTAATTCTCCGTTTTACCTCAATGCAATTCTGATAGTATTCTCGGACTGCCGACAAGTGTGCTAGTGGCTCTCTACGAGTAACAGTAGAAAATAATGCCAAACGTTTTTGTTGCTTGTAGTTTGTGATTTCTATGTTGAAGCTTTCATTATTTTTCAAAAATTAGTCGCATCGAAAATCGACATAATTTCGCTTGTGCTGCCGTTTTCATAACCCTTGCTCCCTAACGGATTCGTCACCCTCAAAATGTAAACTTCTCAGAAATGGAAATATATCGGATACCATTTGGGAACAATTTAGAACATTATACTATAAATGATGGATCTTCGCTTCGATACTTTAAAGGGGTAAATATTCCTTCAACCCTGGACGTCGTAATGTGTTCTAAATAAATCAGAATTAACTAAACTGTGGCTCACTCGATTTATCACTACAGCGATACGTCCGAAGTTTTAACCATAAAAGGTATTTGTGTTGGAGGTTTGGAAACTCATAGATACGTATCTGCATGAACCGACAAGCATAAGGAAGACTTACATTATGACTTATTCGATCCTGATGTAAGTGTTAGTGGTCAAGTCTACCAACCACATATCATTACAACCCAGTCTGCATACTTGATAAGCATATCTCCATTAGCGACAATGGACGACGTAAAACTAATTAAGGGTAAGTTATAGTAAGAGAATTCCTTGGCTGTAAGATTGGTTGCTTTGCTCGCCATATGCGCTGCACTTAGTTAGTCGGACTACTATTTATTTGCATCACATGTATTTTCTGGGCAATATTTCGACCGGAACGACATATCGATGAGAGTTTTGCTTCAAAACGATTCTCCTGGGCTGGAATACAAACATCATCACAAAAATAGGCGAAAGAAAGAGCTTATGACGGGCAATACTTTGAATGCAACAATTTTCACCATTTTCATGATATAAGAATAGTTATGAATATCAGAAAACTAACTTGATAGAGAATTGTAGCAATATTTTATACGAATCCGCGAAGCAGGTGGGGTGTATATTTATATTGTCAAAACGTTTGCGACACCCAGAAGGAAGTTTCAGTAATGCCATAGAGTATATGATCAGCAATAAATTCTAAATCGATTTAAGCATATCCGTCTGTCCATCTTACGTCCTGGTTGTAAAAATGAATCTATCGGCTTCTTGGCAAACACATTGAAAGATCTTGTATGCAACTTGGTATTGAAAATGAAGCAAAGAACACGAATACAGCACAACACAATCTGCTTTCAAAACTGTAAAGAATTTCGTTTTTTGCTCGTTATTTATAAATCACAACCGATACAACGATAAGAAATTGTATTTATTTTATATTCTGTGGTTGCTCCTGCAGCAATTGTACACCAATAGCGAAAATTGGCCGCCCGTATACGAAATTTTTATTTTTTCCTCTTTCTGATGTTTTCTGCTGGTAACTCAGAATATAAACAAACCAAAATGTTGAAAATTATTCTGTACATTCCTCACATGGAGATTTATTATCTGTCTAAAAACATGTGAGGATTTCTTTTTTCTTAGCAGTATAATTAATTGGGTATAAAATAAGGAGACTTGGAGAGCAGGATGCGACAAGCTAAGTGTATTCATTCTGAGTTAAATATGGTGGACGTCTCGACATTATATGACGGATGACGATGATGGGATTAAAAAATTCGGTCACGGCCGCATGTATGTTTCTTACTTATTTTATTTTTTTTTAAATATTTATTATCAACTATAAGGCCATAGATCAATATACATAGTTATGTTGCTAGAAATCATGGGCGCAGAAAGAAATAAAAACTATTCAAATGCTCGCCTTGCTCTATCATTAGCCATTGTAATTATCAGACGTCCTTATCAGGCGAATTCAGGACTTTAATAATGAAGCAAATTTTCTTTTAAAATTATCATCGAAAGGTTTCGAAACTTTTATACAATAAGCAAAAATGAAGAGCTAAGATACGAGGTTCCATTTTTCAGACAATATTTTGTCATACATAACCTTTATGCGGCAGCTTTTTGTCTACTTATCCTGAACGGTCCGTCATGGCATAAATTCTATGAAAAATTAATTCCGATTTTACATCAAATCATTTGTTTAGATATTTGCGTAAATGTGCTTTTGCAAGAACTTTAAATCCTCTGTCATTTCGACTCTACCCAAGCGTGCTTTAAACCACAACAAATAATCATAAATTCATTGCACTTGATATGTTTTTAATTAATAAAAAAAGCAATTATTCATCTATTCATTGATGATGACTGCTTATTAATCATTGTATGCGGTTTTCCTCTTTAGCGTGTGAAGGGTGTTTCCTCATGTTTGTGTTGCATTTAATCATCTAAAACAGATTCTATGTAATGCATGACTTTTTGTCTTTCTTTTTAGTCGAAATAGGAATAAGATAATAACGGCGTGCACTGAAGTCCTCTCTTTTTTAAGCTTGGCAACAATACATATAAATGTTCACAGTCAAATTTTGAATCTGTTCCTACACACATTCCGTTTGCCTTATCCATTGGACACTGCACGCTCACACACCTTATACAATGGTAATACCCATTGCATTGCATCAACTCAAAATCAATCGGAAAATGATCCAAATGCCAAAATATACCAATAACGAATTTTAGGGAAAATAAAGTAAAGTAAAACAAGTAAGGAAATTATAGTCAGACAAGGTCGGCCTTTAAATACCCTTCCACACATTGTTTAACACAGAAATTATATCTTCTTTCTATATAAAGGCATATTTTTCATGTGCGTATTTGTGCGGACGCGTGCCCACGCAAACGCAACCTAATGTAGTACAAATTTAATCTTTACATAGGACAGCATCCAAAAATAGGCGTACATGGTCCAAATTTTGGAAAGTTCATTTTTGTACCAAAATACTATAACATTATGGGTCAATTTCGATCACCACTTACTGAAACTTAGACTTTTGTATTAGGGTAGGATCCAAAGAGTACGCCGAGAAGGTGTAAATTTGGCACAGTTAATTTTTTTATGTTTAATTACTATTATGATATAATTTTCATCGTGAAGCACTGAATTGTATACCTTTTTTGTGGTATGAACTTCAGTTTTCGCTATATGAGAGGGGGTGCAAAAATTGAAACCTTGAAAATTGCAATTTTTTCCATATAATCACTTTTCAGAATAGGGCGAAAAAGTGGACCGATCCGAACCATTTTTCATAGCGTTCGTCCTAATTCGTCCATCAGACGGGCTGACAAACAGAAAGGCTCGCAACTATTTCCTGAATCGATCAGCATAATAAAAGGTGGATCTATCTTAAGCCCTTCTGTGTGTTACATACGTCCGCACTTACTTGATATACGGGGTATATGTTGTAGGCTACAAAGACAAAAAAGGCAATGGGAAAATATTTGTCAAAACATGACCATAGTTTCATGGCGTACGCGAAGACACGCAGTAGATTATTATGTACACACACACATATTATCAAACTAAACGTCAACGTTGTTACAATTCAGACAAAGAGTTTCGTGTTCGCATTGATCCCTTTGTACTTAGCACAGTGAATTGCCTGGGGTGCTAATCATGTGCGAAAGATGTAGATTTCGTTTTTGTACTCAGCTGCCGAAAGCTAACTTTCAGCTACCCTGATGTTGATTTGCTCACAAGAAGGAGTTAAAAAATTTTAGTTTTTTATAAAGGTCGCATACACATACAGAAAAGTTGTCAGCTATGCATTTCTTTTGATGGACAATGAAATTAATTGAGACCAACGTAGTAAGAATTAACGATAGGAGAACGCAACCTGCAATTGCGTCCATAGCACCCACAGCAACCGTCATTGAAGAGTTATAATTGGTTTTGAATTGTGGATTTACAGAAATATGCCTATGTACATATGAACGTTGTTCTTTTGTCTTTTTTCTTTCTTTCTTCATTACATCCTACACCACTTATGATGCAAAGACATTTGAGTTTGTGGGGATGTGTGCATCGCTCAGGAGAACTAATCGATCTAAATTTGCCTGTCCGTTCGTCTTTTGGTACACTAATGGGTTTTGGGCCGAAGGATGCCAACTTTTGAAAATGGTCCGGTTCGGACTATATATGGGTAACTATAGGATAATATAAGATACTTAATGGTGGGTCGTGCTCCTTATATGCTCTCTTTTCTTTCCCTTTGTCTGGACCATGTGAACATAATTCGGTTGCTAGATTCATTACTGAATACTTTGTAGGAAAATTACTTTTTTCAGTCTTCGCGTATCTTGCAACGCTTTGCTGGGCTAAGTGCTTACAGTAAATAGGAATAATTTTAAACCTAAAGCAGCATCGCATAGTGATGTCGAATAATTGGTGATGGGTCTTATTAGAAATAGAAATTCTAGGAAATCACTACCTAGGAATTCTTAAATTCTAATCGTAGTATGAAAATTCAACTGCTATTTGTAGATATCTCTAGCGACGGTTTTTATATTATATAACGGCTCAAGGGGATAAGTTTGAAAAATATTCCTGTTTTAAAAGAAGGAGAAAAAATTAAATTGGGATGGAGTCTCAGCAACCGCCATGTTTAACCCAAATAAGAGACGGGACATTTTTTCCTTCCAAAACTGGTCACTTAGTCTGAGTTTTAACCAAAACTCCGCAACAAAGTTAATAAATCCCAATAAACAGGAGAAAAGTTAGGACCAATAACCAATAAATCGACAAGTAATTTCTTCGTTAGTTAACTAGTAATGATGAAAGTATTCTAGTGAGTAATAGCACTCCCCAATTGATGATGTCCTGACTGCAAAACTACTACTAAGTGTGTGTGTTTTCGCAAACTGTGAACCTTCGGTAGATAACAGACTTTTGCAAAGCTACCCACTCCCACTTTGCGTGGAGCGAAATCTTTGTAGCCGTGTAGACTTTGTTTGTTGTTGCTCACGTAGGCCCTTAAGCTTACTATAATATAGGGACACAATGACTTACAAGACATGTCCGTTTAATTCCTTTTCTAATAAGAGATCTTTTAGTATTTTTGTCAAACGTTTTTGCTTGAAATGAAAAAAAAAATACAAAAATGAAAGAAGAAAGTGCTTTTGGTGCTTGCGAAAATTTTAATTCTTTAGCAGTCTTTGGAAATTTTCATGTTTAATTGATGCTTACGTTTACTAAGTTAAAGATAAACGGTTTGAGTTAAATTGATTGTTGCTTGATCTGCCTAACAGCAATGTGTGTAAACTTATCGCCACCGTAAAATAAGTTTTGGTACGATTTGGAATTGGAGGGAAACTTACTAAACCCAAGTGGTTGTGCTGGCAATAGTGAACTGAACGCATCTGTAACGCTAACGGGTTTGGTAGAATGGTGTTTCAGTAGTTGAAAGCAGCTATTTGTCTAACGGCGAATGAGAATCCCAAGCCTTATCGTGTGCCAACATCATCGTTAAACCTTGCGCCTGCTTTCTTAGTTACATTTCCATTGTCTGTGTCAGCGCCGTCTACGCAAACGCTCATAATTATTAGGGAGAAGAGTGTGTAGCTCAATGTTTCTTAAGTCTCAATTCCTTAACAAAGTGCAAAAAGAAAAAAATCCACATTTAACCAAAAAATGAGCAAAAATAAGAGGGACAATATTTATTTTTTCAATCTATTTATTTAATACATATTTATACAAATGAAGATTTGAAGCCATTTGATGTCACTTTCCTTATAACTTCCAGTACACACACTTGAACAACAAACAACACATAATAACAAACGAATCGACAGTTGCCTTTTGTTCGTCCGGCATTTTTTCTGTCTACGAAAATATTTTCATGATCAAGTATTTCTTAAAATACTTTTGCATACGTGACTCTACAACTATCTCAGTAGTTACAGTAGTAAGCAGCTCCTCTTACTTCCCTCTATTTGCATTTGACCTTGGTACTAATCGATCAGTTTTCGTATATACCATAGCTTTTCATACAATTTTACCTTTTCATATGGCATTGGGTACTGTTGTATTTCATCTTCATCGTGTTATATGTTTTTTTTTAAATCTTGGGTAAGAATAATAAAAACAAGGAAATCTCTAGGCCATCAAGATATGAAGAAGGAACTTTAAATGGTTATTTTCACTTATGCCTCAAATACAGCAGACGCGAAAAGGGTCATCAGTGCAATCATTTTTTCACATCCCCCCATAAAAACATTCTTATAAGAGATAATACTTTACTGTACAAGGAAGTTGGTTCAGAATAGCCATTAAGCAGTACAAAATGGCTATGATAAGTTTTGACAACGTTAGTCCAATTTTCAAAGTCCTTCGCAAATAAGCGTTCTCATGAAACTACAATCTTATGCGACATCGAGAATTATAATTAGATTTAAATTGGGGTTTTCTGAAAGCCTAAAAACGAAGCCAGTCTAGAATTAAGTGAATCAAGCTCGACGAGTTTCATCAACTGGATTAATACATTAAATGGAGGACTTTTTGGTAAGACGAATGGCAGATAACGGCCAGTTGAGAGTTTAGATACGTTTGAAAAGATTAGGTTTAGGAGGCAATTATTGGTACTAGGCATCTCGTTCCGCTAGAGAAGATCACATGTGTTTCCCAGAAAGTCGTTTGATCCACCTGATGATCCATCTAATGGGATCGTTAAGACCGCAAGAAAGATTTGTGCAAATTGAATTCGCCAAGCACAAATATCAATCCGGTGGCTTCATCGACTTAAACATTTCACGAATAAAAGACTTGTTGAAGATCAAAGAGGACGAAATTTTTCGAATAGAAAATAATCGAAGAACTTGCAACAATTAAAAACTTGTCTTTTTTACAAAATATTCTTCACATTTCTAATTGTCTTCGTGCGAAAATATTCATTTCTAGAAAATAATTGAAAAGTAAATTAAATTATTTAAAGTAATGCAAAAAATACTTTGCGGTTGTCTGTATATTGGGTCGTTGTAAAAATGATTAGATATGCATAGGATAGCTTAGTTTCTTGAAGAGCTTATGAGCGCTGGAATGAATCATGTTAAAACTTACCAAGGACCTTAGTATATAGGCTGGTAGTGTCGTGAGATTTTCTTTAAAAATAAATTTCCCTCAGTTGTCTGCCTTCTTCGCAACAGAAAACGACAAACTGAAAACCATTCTTGACACCACAATATGTTTTCACCGTGGATCATCTTATGCAATTCGATATAATCTTGTCCGGCATTCTCGGTGTAGAATATGTTACTGACCACAACTGAATTTGATTTGAAAAGCTTGAATTAATGCCATAGGTTTTGTCACGTACGCCAAAATTTTTTGGAGAACCATATATTTACATATATGCATGCATGAACAAAAATGCTGCTTCTTTGCCTCTCTCTACACAAATCGGTCGGCTGGTGAAATTTTGGTTAAGTTATCATTTCAATAAAGTATATAACCATAATACCGACGACGACTGGATGAATTCCACCAAAATGATCGCTACAATATTATCTATGCTTCATTCAATATAGTTAACGATAATATATTACAAATGATTAGAAATCTTGGCGATCAGAAATTTCCAAGATCTTTCCAGATAACGCTAATACAGCAGACGTTTTCGATTTACGCTTAAGGGAGAGCTTTCGATTAATCCTTTGTAGATTTACATATCATTATTAAATTGAAAAAGTGCTTATAAGCATCTATTCATCATTTTTGATAAATAATAATTACTGGCTAAGGCAGTTTTATCTCCGTCGTAGTTGATACTAGGACGAACAATTCGATTTTCACAGAACGGACATGACTTTATGTCGCATACAAGCACTCATATACTATTTTAGTCTTTTATATCTGCACAGAAACACATGCCTACCAAGTTAGTCTTGATTGTTAGAGAGAGAGAGAGAGAGAGAGAGAGATGATGGCTGCTTAGTTGCTTGACTGTGGATGTGAGTGGAGGCGTAAATCTGTATTTGTGTCACCATTGTAACCATAAATTCTGTGAACACATGATGATGAACATTATTAAGGCTTTATACGATGCATCAGCACTGGTAGCAACAACCATAGCAGGAACGCTATTATCATTACATATGTGACAGATTTCGATAAAGGACCTAAAATGTAATAACCACAAAAATTAAAACTCTAACACCGACCACATACAGTTGCCGTAGGAATGCAAACAAGCAAACATTCACCTCATCGACCTCATTCAAACGTCATCCCTAGCCCTCCGACATTCTCATTTTTGTTTATTGATATAAAAAAAAAAAAAAAAAAATGTATATGTATATATGAGTTCATATAAACGATTATGAATTTATCGATTTCTAGGATAATTATGCGCTTCTTTAGGTTTTAAAATGATTTTAAAAATTCATTATTTCCATGTTTATATATCGTAAAAATTGTAATTAACATCTGCTTAAATACAATGCATGCATAAGTTGTCTAAAAAATATTAACTGTTAGAAATAATTACAAAATGCACTACATATTGATTATGAGCAATTAAGTGAAAGTAAAATTCTGTTCTTAGAATCATACAAAGGGTTATAATGAACGAATAAAAAGTTTTGCACATAGAGACAACCTTAAACTTTACAATCAGATAAGATCGCCATTAGGTGCCTTACAACAGGTGCCTTTGTCTAGTCGTCGTCTATCTTAGTCAAAAAATATCAATAAATTGACTTTACCGGAACGGATGGAATGGATCCAAATAGTGGAAGTATTTAGGACACAATGAACAAAGAAAATTTATGTCACATCCGTACGTGTTTGCAATTCGATTTTTTGTCTTAGAAAATTCTATTGTTTATAAAAATCCTTAAAAGAACTTTCACATCCCCATCAAATTTCTCGCATTCATATATAATAGCATGCCTTAGGGGGACTTTTCAGCTATATCGCGATCTCTGCAAAAAGATGGTGAAGAGTGGCCTATCAAATTTCATTACAACATTTTGAAAATTTCCGAGCTATACATTCACAACAAATGTGAAAAGACGTCACACAGACAGCCAGATAAGGTTAAATTGATCCAGAGTATCATACGAAATCAATTGTTGTAATGATGGAAAATCAAGCCTCTCTCGAACCCTCAAGCCAAAGCAAGCAGACCTTTTACCTAAAGTTGTGTAGGGCATCATAACATCTATGTACGTACTTGTTGTCGAAGTACATCAAATTTATTAGGAGGCACCATTTTTTATGCACAATCTTATTATTCATTCTCTTTAATCCCTTTAAGTTGCTTTCACTCATTCTAATGTGATTGCAGACGTTCGGCATTGTATTATGTATAATAAATGCTTAAGCCAGAGAGAATGGAATGATTTTTTTATTGTCGTTAATTAAAATAAATCAATAACTTGACACCATATTATGAAAGGTACACGTTTATCAAATATTTTCTTTTGAAGTTTTAATGTTTTGCCCGTAATCCTTCGAATCAAATTCTTTGATTAAATGCAAATTATAAACTATTCTTGGAAGCGTTTTGGAAGGGTTGCTAAGGGCTAATCTCCCTGTTATGTCAACAACACCAAGAGAACGGGTAGGTAGGCATTATTGGATTGAATCAAAGTCTCAGAATAGTTAAAGTATACCCTCTTCACGTTTTGATTCAGATTATGGAAGAACGCTCAGGTTATGGTAAAAATTATGTTTCCCATCTTTTCTGGAAGTGGAAAGAGTAAAAGACAATATAAGAAAACGCTATAGCGGTACACGGCGTACCATCAAACATAATACACAACTTCGTTTAATATAGCTATTCATATAAAACGAATTTAAGATAAGGCTTCATATGAGGAGAAGTCAAAAAGTGATCCCATCCGCACTATCTTCAAAAGCTTTCACCCTCGTGCGGAACTCTGTCAGTGTACCAAATTTCATCACAATATCTGTGAGTTGAGCATAAGAAAACAAGACAGACGGAAAGGCAGGCGGACAAACAAGCGTAGATGGGTGCAAAAAGTGATTCTGAATCAATCGGTATAATAAAATACGCGTCTATTTGAAGTACCAAGTTGTGCATATCTCTCCACAAACGTAATATACGCTTTTGTCATATTTTGTGTAAAGGGTGTAATGAAAGCCTTAACTCTTGCCGCAACAACAACAACAAAAAGAGAAGTTTTCTGTCTATATATTGACCAACATACCATAGGAACAAAGTACATATAGCCTAACCATCGTAGAAGGTAGGCATAGTATTGAGAATAAGCAAGAGAGTTATCTTCGGTTTGTCCGGAATCTTGCATACTGAACACCGTTTATTTTATCATGTCAATAGCAATTTTGTCCTACCGCACCGTCATAATGGAAGATTAAAGTGGTATTTGCAGTTCTTATCACAAGATCAATATTCAGAAGTTTTAGAAACTTCAACTGGATTAATTAAGAACACTCAAATATCTTTTTCCTACTCCTTTATAATACAAAAATATGAAGTTTTGATAACCTATACAGCTTTAAGTGGCCATACTCGATTTGTTTAATTTAAATACACGAGCACTAAGGTTCCCGATGAAATAAATTTGGAAAAAATTTCAGCCTTCTATCTCTCATAAGTTATGAGAATTTAGCAAAAACGAGCAAATTTTTGCTTAAAGAAGTAGAGATAAGTTCAGTTTACGCTTTACAGTGGACATGACCTATCTGGTCCATATGCAATGTCAACCTGCATGCAAAAACTACCCATGTTTCTGAAATGTATAATTTTCGCGACCAGGAAAGCGCCAACAACACATATCCGCATAGAAACACATACGGACAGATGGACAGATGGGCAGACATGGCTAGCTCTACTCAGAATTTGACAAGAATATACTTACTTTGCAAGACTTCTGAAGCTTTGTTTTACGTGTTGCAAACATTGTGACAAAACGAGAATAACTTCGTCCTTCGAAAATATTCAAGCAGTTAAAGTTTTAAAGGGCAATTTAATTACCATTGTGCCTTGCCTAAGAAAAATCATCGGACAGAATTTGAGATCAAAATATTGAGACCACAACACCGATTTCAAGGATTCTTTCTCCTAACTCAATATGCTCTCGATGAAGTAATTGTAAAAATATAAATGAATTAAAAAATGGTATCGATATTGTTTTACTTTTAATTTTTTTCTTTCTTTTTCTTTGTTATACCTTGCATCACTTGCGGTGCAAGACCATCTTAAGTTTATGCGGATGTGTGCAGCACCCAGAAAGATCCGTTATAGACCTCTCTTCTATTATACTTATCGATGGAAAGAGTCATTCTAGCTTGTATGTCCCTTTGTCCATCCTGCTTTCAATCTACAGATCGCAAGTTTGGAGATATTATGATAAAATTTTGGTACACCGATATTTTTTGACCCGAAAACAAATGCTCAAAGCATTCCGATTCAAAATAGCTCGGATCGGAACACTTTCTCGATCACTTCGCATATAACACTCCATTATGAAAAGTCGTTACATGAATAACCGTTTTAAGTGAAGTGATGTAGGGTATTTAATGGTGGGCTGTGTCCACTTACAGTATTCTTAACTGTGTTAGTTTGTAATTATATTGACGTTCATTTTAAACTTGAATTATTTTGCTTCCATTACTGAAATTCTCAGATAACAAAATTAATTGAAAAATATTTCCCAAAACATACTAAATGAATTATTATTACATATGTCAGTTTAATTTACAACATTTTTATAAATATATTAATTAGAAAATTAAAGAAAAACTATCAAAAATTATACATCTTCTATCGGAGCAAAGAGATGGTACATTAGTTTCATTATTTCGTTTGTAACAATTGATGCAAAAATATGATGCAATAATCAATATCTCTATCAATATGAAATTAAATCAATACAATTTTATCAATATCTTCGGCATATGTAAAACCCTGAGATGCAGATGAAGCTACAAACAAACAAAAGCGGGCAAATCGATTCGATTTACATGCCGGTCAAGTTTGTGTGTACGTGTATGGTATGAACTTAGCATTTGATGCGCTAATGCAGATGTCTAAGCTTTATATGCAGATCGACAAAAGTGGACTGAACAAGTTCGAGAAATGTCAAAAATACCGATATATGTTTTTTACTCCGTCTGTAAGCCATGAAAAATATTGCATGGAAAAAATCTGTACATTAAGTGATCTAAATAAAGAAAAGGGCTATGTTCGCTTAGAGCGAATTATGACATCTCCCACCTCACTTTTATAGTTTGATATTTTAAAGTGACTAATATAGGATTTCAAGTGTCAATTACAGATTGGCGCTAGAAAATTTTACGTCACTCCGTCAATTAAATATTTGTAGCTGATTGAATTCCAACAACTCGAGGAACATGATTAAACAGATATAGCCATACTTTCCACTTGAAAATCTTTTCTTCAACTGTATTACCTAACTGTTGCGAAATCTCTTCTCTGGATGCATAGTAAGAAGCGGCAAAGAAAAAATTGCATTAAGCTTAAGAAGAGCTTTTATTGATTCTTGATTGAATGCTACATATGGACAAAGAAGATCATGACTTTTTAAGAAAGATTGTTTCAAGTGATGAGACAAACCGGCAAACCTCTTGCATCTGGAGATCCGAAAACAGGCGGAAAATGGTCGAAAGACCTTGTCGATCAAAACGAGCGGCAATTTTATTCGGACGACTGAGTTATCGAACGTCTTGAACCTATGTTTTTGGGCTTGATATTGGGTTTGAGCGAAGTTCATTTTCAGTAGAATTACGTCACCTGGCACGTAAATCAGTGAAACAGTAATTCTTTTGTGTGACAGATAAAAATTAGCCCTTGTTATGGAAAAACTCTATGTTAAATGCGAACGAATTTGTCGACGAGCACAATGCTTACGCCAGGCTCTCAAATGGACTTAGAAAGTTTTGTGGCTTTTTTACTTTATATAGACCCTACAAAACAGGAAATGTTATACGCATTACGATGTCTCTTGATTACCTCATGATCCTCGTCCGTTAATTGCGAAGATGATACTCGTGGGGCTTGGTCTTTTTTTCTGAACTTTCGTACAGTAGATTCCTCTACATCTTCAGTTATTCACGTAAGTACGTTGAAAGTATTTTAAACCCGCTTTTTGAACATGAATCAAAGACTGTGAAATGCTTTAGATTGATTTTAGTTTCATTATGAGTTTCGTTGATGTTGGGACAGATGGACGGACAGAAATAATCCGCAATCTAAAGCTGACAGAATGTGTTTAATCTTTAAATGATCTTGAAAATCTACATCGATAAGTGTTACAATCACAATGACAAACTTACTCGAAGCTTTTATTATAATTTACATAAAACGTATTTGTTTAAACATGAATTTTGAATTAGAAATTCTTAGAAAATTGAATTATTTATTATCAACGTTTAACTGCATTGAACATTTAATCTTAGCTCTATAGCATAGTAAAATGAATGAAACTTACAGTAAAAGACATGTATATATGCGTAGGACAGTGAATATGCAAAAATGTGTGCGCATCATTTGAATTATCACGAATTATTATGCATTCATGCATAACATTTACGAGCACATATATAAGCCTAGATGTGGTAATGACCAGAGAAATAATATTTAATATTCATGAACTATTAAGTAAACATCTTTTACTTATCACACATCCGCATACGAAAGTCTATAAAAATAAATCCAATATTACGATTACGTTCGCGTTCAAGGCGCACAATAAAGACACTTTAAAGCAACGAAAGATTTCGGTAGAGTATAAGCTAAGCATGCACAATAGCCATATTTCCGGCATCGGATGGTTATCTTTCATTTCAAGTGAGATACTGTTAGCAAAAGTTCGGATATGTCCAAAATACGTTAAAAGAATGCTGAGTAGAATCAGTCAGACTTACATTAAAGAGCACTAAATGTGTGCAGATTTTAAAACATGACGCACATACATATCTTACATGAAAAATTTTGTTTCCCACAATTAAAAAAATGTTCAATGTTAATATTAACTTATGAGCACAAAATGATGAATAATTCTCTCGAATTTATTTATGATAATCGGAGCAATTCATTCAAAGTTTTTATACATGTTTGCACACATTATGAGATGGTTAAAAAAGTTTGTTTTCATAATAATTGTTTAAAAACAAGCAAATATATTATGGTCGGAGGTTAGACGGACCATTAAATACCCTGCCTCACTTCGCCCATTACAATTCTTCGTTTATGTTCCTAATGAAATTCTAAAAATTACGCTTTGTTTTCAAATGATTATCCCTATATGGAAGGATGCCGAAAACGTGACGTAGTCCAAATTTAACAAAATTACTTTCCTTTTTAAAGACCGTAATACTGTTTTCATCATAAAGTATAAAAATTTGCGCTTTCTTTTCAGGAATATCATCAATGATGTACGGTGCAAAAAGCCAAGACATAGATGGACAACTTTGCTAGAGTTGATTCTTTATGTCACACTAGTATTGTGGATCAGTTTTCCCTGTGAAATATTAAAAATTAAATCATTTTTCTATATGAAGGCTCTCTTTTCGTAGGAACGATTATATAGGAACGGTTTCAAAACATCAATCCATTCAATCAATTTAATACGCCGAACTATGATTGCTCAGAGACTTTCATTCGAGAAGTATTGTTTTCATGCGACGACTGCTTCAAAATAAACCATTACAAGAGAGTTGGTTGTAAATCATCTCATCTACTTTCACTAGAGTTCGTCCTTGGTCTAAAACATATCATGTGTTATCTTAAATATTGCGACGTGTAGTTTGCACCGAGGAATGCATAAACAGATCCAAGACAGACGGACAAGCTTCAAATGAATTAGAAACTGTTTCTGATTCGAAAGTCTAATAAGATTCGGATAGACTTTAAGTTTTTCTGGATGCCACATATACACGTGCTAACGTAATATGCTATATCACGCAAGAGAATTCATTTTTTAAAGAAACGTCTTCGGGCATTGGTAGCAAAGGCCTTTTTTCATAGGAATTCATGATATGCGAGATTCAACGTAATTGAATTATTATGGGCCGAAGAGCTCAGATCTAAATTCGGAAGCGTCGCTGTCGGTTGTGTCAATAGACAGAATAAACAGAACTGTTTCGGGCCAAGATGCGTAGGCATATGTAGCTATACGCTGTGCAAAGTGTTTATCTTCTGCTTTATAATAGGACGAAATAGTCGCAAGTTAATGCTATCGATAACGATTAATAAAATTGAACGGATATCAAAAGAGAAACGGTGGAAAAGCTTTTTAGAATCAATTTCATCGTAACGATGGTCGACCTCATACTGCAACTTCTTGTAGCAAAAGTGAACTGGAATATCCTACCATTTACTTTGCGTTCCCCAGACAGTACATCTCGCGTACACCTTCCATCTTATGATGACGTGAAACAAAATGAGTTCGCCCTCTGATGACCTGAAAAGACCATTTGTTCCTTTCGCACATAATTCATATTACACGTATATGAAAACTAGTAGTCATACCGTTTAGCGATACATAATTCTTTGAATAAAATATTTGATGCTATTTTCAAGTTTACTAAAAAAAATCAGTAGGAATTCATTCACCGTGGCAGAGAGAGTCATATCAGGCTATTGTCTCTGCATTTTCACTTTTCTTTTTAATATTCTACTGTTCTCGAAGAAATGGAACTAACCTGGCAGAAGCGTTCTGCATTACAATATGCATGAATGCCTATGGGCAATGGACGATTTTCATAGAGAACGTAAATTTAAAGAGTAACACTTTCTCCATAAAAATATATCCCTCTCTTTTATTACAAACAACGCTTTGTATAAATTTTATGATTACATTTTTATTTGGTTTCCTTTGTAAGAAGCGTGTGTTTTTAACGCAGCAAATAGTTTTTCGCTTCATATTTATTGTCGATTACAAAAAACTGACATAATGCAAAAGTGATTAAAATTAAGCATATTTTAGTGAAATGAAATAATGTTTCCTTCAAAAACATACGCAACACTGGTAAAAACGATTAATAACACAATGATTACTAAACGCAGAAACCAGGGAGCAAGCATGGAATCTAAAATATATTGTGCTTTCAAGATCCATTATTTTCACATTCATACGCACTGACATATCCGGGTAGCAAACGCTATCTCTGTTCAATACTTTGTAGACCATCATGCATGCTTCATGCATGTAAAAGTTAATTTGTAATCAATAATGGGAAAAAAGCTCACCCACTAATGCAAATGATAATAAAAATTTCATACTTAGCATATCGCATTAAAAATTCATTTCTCATTTTCCGTATAATAAAAAGGACAAAAGAGAAAAAAAACCATTGAAACGGTACTATGACAAATATCGCATTAATACTGATTGACATTGTGGTGGCACGTTATCAGATATTTTGGCGAACGGACGCTTGAATGTGCTCTTGTCTAAGTAGATAGACAATTGACAGTTTACAAGGTAATTATGATTGCGATTACGATGTTGCTTATCAACAAGTTGGTAGTAAGTAGATACTAGTTGACGTTACCACTGTATAAATTTTCTAGGAGAAATTAATGGTTAGCATAATTTTACAGTACATTCAAACAAACTGATGTCAGCTTTATTAATTGGTTTAGTCTCTGAGGTAAAAACTAGCACATATCTGTTAAACTATACCACTGGATAGAAAGTAGTTAATAAGTATATATGAAAACACATGAGGGGGATATTAAATCGTTGCTCCTCATGTTAGCTGGGTGAGCGCAACGCATTTGTCAAGCAAGTATACTGCACTTTGTTTGTATAATTCCTGCTAAGGCTTTACCTTGATTCTCCCCTGATTGTTTACCATGGCGACCATTAAAGACGAGTTGACAGCCTTGGTAAACAAATTCAAAAATGCCAAGCGTTATATGAGGACTTCGAATTCCTCGAAGACTCTTCTCACTGTAAAGTATCTAATACTGAGTCTAGTCAGCGAGGGGCGCAGCATCTCGAGTGTGATCGAATCTCACCGAAGAAAGAAATTCTTCCTCTTACACGCAGCCATATGCAAATAGTTCTTTTTCACTTCCATCACGATGTCCAGATGTCCATGAGGTACCCAAGTAAATTCTAACATCTTTTAGAAGGTTACGAATCAAAAGTAACTATCCATAGGTATTACTCACAAACAAGAAGAGAGACAACGATCAAAATTTTCATCTAATTTACTATCAGTATTCCTACCGCACGTAAGCCCGCTACGTTCACGCAGCATTGTGAAGAATCGATTTTTCTTTACGCTTTTTTGAGCTTAATTTTAAGATAGTGATGGTGTGGATATGGAAGATTCGACTACACCTGATTATACATTTTCATACTTGTTACTAATTATCTTTGTTTCTACGGCATAAATTATAGTTTCCTTATGCAAATTCTTCAAACATTTCCCGAAAAGAAACACAGCATACAATATTTAAGGTTCATGTCTTTGTTAACAAAGGATTCGCATTGCACCGGCTGTACTGCTTGCTGTACATGGTCGATAGGTGGCAATTTGTTGGTAGAGCTTTGTTTGGAATGAATCTAACATTAATAACAATTCAATGCTTACAAAAAGACATATGAATAAGAAAAAAACATTTGTGTTTGTCAGAAGCACTCTTCCATTCAACAGACAAAAAAAAAATGTTGCGATTGATCTTTCTATAGACAAAGTACAGAACAACCTTGTAGGTATACGTGGACGTTAAGTATTGCACTAAGTAATTTAACGAATTTTCAAAATACATTTAAAAAACTTGCAACCGTTTGTTTCATTTACACTTCTTGTATTTAATAATTCATTGACAAATGTTTTTCTTAAGGAAAAAGTAGGCTTTTTGCCCATTTACTTATATGTATGTGGTAAGCTCTTCATAAAATTCTATTTTAAAACTATTTTTGAAGGGATTATTAACTGCAAAAGCTTATTTTTCATAAAAAACTGTATGTATGTACATCAAAGGCTGTACATGTATATATAAAGATTTAGCGCACCTCCCTATGTTCTTTGTTATATACTCATAAGAAGCTTTTGTACTCTTTAGGAAATGCCATGCCACAAAAAGCTTTGCTCGTTTATGGTCACGTAGGAGTTGCTCTTGCATCGATAAAACCTGTAATCCCCCGTTATGTGTACGTCCAAAAATGTTAAGTTTTTTATACGTACATACGCTAACATTTGACTCCGAGATTTACTGAAGCTTGGTTTAAAGTTTTCAAAGCAGGAAATAATTCAGCCGAGGGTAAAGACATAGCCTAGTATACTGTATTATATACAACATGCCCTTGTATTCTTGCTTTTTACTTATGCAGCACATGCTTCCAATATTATTTAACGCAACAAGCACCAAGCATCCGATCCGTTTGGTTTAATAAGCATTTTGATTTGGTGGGAAGTAACAAAGCAAGCTATTCAAAGGATACAAATGTGGTGGTACGCTTCGGGACTATTCATTTCTCGAAAGCAACTTACCGCTCCTATGTTATTCAGTTAAAGCGAGGTAAACTTTTCAAGCAGTTCGTTAAATTCATAAACTCTAAATGAAGGTTTCCTTCTTCCTGAAGAATTCCTTCTTTTGACTCATTTTGAAATCTCTTTAGATACTCCTGTTATAGCTGACCTTTTTGCAGATGCTTTTGGGGTAAATCACCCATTCGCTAAATGTTCCGGGCCCGTTTAAGCACATTTTCCATCTGTCTCCTTCTTCGAAGAAAAGTATTTCATATCATTGTTTACTTTGAAAGCTTCCAACTTTCCTTGTCCTCCAATGTTGTACTCATTTACATTTTCAATAGCTGATTGAAAAAGATTGCTCTCCATCGATTTGGAAGACTACTTTTATTTTATCCCTTCACAAATGTGGGCCAATAAAATTCGTTATATATTATAGAGATATTCCCAGGCTTAAGGTATCGCTTAAATAATTTGACTCGAAGTTAATGTAAAGACTTCTTCTGACTTACTTCTGTTTCGCAGTCAGTTATAACGACCTGTCGGCATACTTTTTGAAGCGACATGTCATCTTCCACTAACCTGCTCGAGTTTTGTAGTCAAATTTACAAAGCATTTTTCAGTCACAAGGAAACCGAACGAACTTATGTAAACCATTCGATGGAGTGGATCATAACTTCTTAGTTCACATAGTCTTCATGTTCCGATTAATATGGTTACGTTAGTTAGTATCTATTTGTCCAGACGCACACATTTGTGATGTGTGTTGTTTAATTTTTGCCAAAGTTTTCGTTACTTTTGATATTCCTCAGGGCAGCCCTCCTTGACCGATTCTATTTATATTACGTGATTTTCCTGAGCGCATCCAACATTTTCGTGTTCTGATGTTTGGATATAGACGTTAAACTATCCCTCTGCTTTTACTTATTGTAAACCGTGGAATATCTTACGTCTGCCCCGATTTTATTAACGTGTACAAAATGCCTGAATGCTATGGCATTAAATTCAAAAAAAAACATGTAAAAAATTCCCATATGCGTGGATTAACATGTTGTGTTCTCTTGTTATTGTATCAGTAGTAACATATAACTGTCAGGGTTTAGGTGTTTTTTTTTTTTTGACTCAAATCTCTGCTTTTATACCTATATTGACGCTTCAGTTACGTAAGTCTCTTCTGAGATTTGTAAAATGACTGTCTAAATGCGCTTTATGTTATCAAGAATTACTTCCTCAGTCTGACCAACACTTGAATAACGAGCAGTTATTTGGCTTGCTAGTTACAGATGTTGTGTTGACCTCCTGACGTTTGTAGAACGTGGTTTAGAATGCGTTGCTGCCTTGTTTCTTCCACCGTAAGAAAATCGATTGAAACTCGTTGGTTTATCTATGCGCGAGAAAGACATGAAGTGTTAGGTGCAACGTTCTTTTTGTACCCACCACTGAAGGGTGAGATTTATGTTCGCTTTGTGGAAACGTTTGCAACGCCCAGAAGGAAGCTTCAGAGACCCACAAAGCCTATATATTTTTAATCAGTATCGAATTTTGAAGTGATTTAAGCATTCCCGTGCGTTCTTCAGGCTCTCTGGAGATTTTTTGGAGATTTATCTGCTGTTGGTGGTAAGTATACGTGGTACTGTAGGCATATCTTTCGACCGATTTGGCCCGTTTGCAATACCAAGTGGCCGACAAGTACTTCGAATGCTTCTGTCAAATTTGAAGTCAATAGCTTCACACTTGCGGCCAAGCGAATGTTTACAACAGACATTATTCAGACGAACAGACACACAGACGGACATGCTTAAATCAAATCAGAATTTGATGATGATCAAGAATATGTACACTTCGTGGAATCTCTGGAGCTTTCTTCTGGGTGTTGCAAACGTTTCGCTAAAAACTTTCGGTGGGGACTATAATAATTCAATTTGCCTGCACAGGGCAATGCTGTAAATGCCGACTCTGCTCTACAGCTATCAAATGTGACATGTGTTTATGTGTTTTTTTTTTTGTTATTTAGGAATTGGGTCATAGTATGAACGAAAAGAAGGAAAATTGATGCACAATACCACATTTTTAATAAAAGTTGGAGCTTGTTCTGGCCTCTGCCATGATATGAAAATTAAAATTGACAAGTTGCTGAAAGAAATTACTTGGATCAATTATTTATGAATCGTCTTCGAAATTCGATAAAAAAGCTTAACACTTTGTCTCCTCCCCAGTTAAGTAACTTCCATTTACCTGGAAAAATTGTCTTCGTCATAGCATGAATGTACGTTTTTATTGCTTTATTGGAGATACCTTTTTCCAAAAATGTATGAATAAAAATATATATGAAATATAAAACGTGTGATACATAACAACTACAATTTTGATTAATTCGTTTGCTGTCACTTCGAGCAATCGGAACAGGAATGTTTTCTTCGATCCATTTTCGATGGTAAGCGACGCGGGTATAGAAGTTAAGTCCAGTACAATTTTCATCAGACGCCCTCGTAACTGCGTACACTTTGTCTAAAATATGAAACGGATATCAACCGTTAAGAAGCAAACAATGTGAACTTAAATTTTTGTATAAACATTACAATATATTGACTTATAATCACCCCCACAGAATAATGGTCCACCCGAATCGCCTGAGCAGGCCGCTTGGGCATAATCGCTATGACGGCTTAGTACAAACTTACTGGGCTCAATACCGATGACAACCATTTTGACGTAAAGAATATCATTAGGAGAAGGACCGCCCTGTGATTTATACAAGGGTATCAAGGAAAAAAAAAAGATTCGATTCGATCCAGTAATATTTACGTTATATATTGTGCCCCAGCCAGCGGCAATGCAATGTTGTCCGAAAACAGGATACTCGTCGAACTCTAATGGTGCTATAGCGCGATGTTTGCCATCAATATCTAGTTTCGTTTGAAGCTGCATTAGCGCAATATCGCATCCAGAAGCACGAGGATATTCAGGATGCAAGATTTTTCGCTGCACCCTTCTGCGTTGAACGTTTGCAGTTCTTCGTAAACGTCGTCTAGTACCAGCAATTACACGTATAGATTTTATATTATAACCTTTCTCTGAAAATACGGGTACAGATGTACATTAAGTAAAACGTAAGCACATTTCAACCATTTTACCAAGGCAATGAGCTGCGGTCAATATATAATTTGGCGTTATAATCGTTCCACCGCAAGAATTTTTGGACCCAAAATACTTAATTCTTCCAGTAGTTTTTACTATGAATATCATGTACTTTGCATAATTGTCAATCTTTTGACGGAAGCCACCAACAATTCGGTCATCATGCAATAAATTTCTTCCCAGTACTTTAGTCAAAATTAGATTTAATAACGAAATAAAAAGCAAATTTCTGAAAAAAGCTTTCATTTCCGACAACGCTTTCACTGAATATAGGTAAGTAAAAGATAAATTTCTTAATGTGTGGAAATTTTGATTAAAATTCCTAAGAGATATCGATTAGAAAGAAAATTAAAAGAAAGTGCTTCGGTTGCCTTAAAAGAATGACGGCGAACAGTATAAGCCTTGGATGACAGATGCGCTTTCTCTGAAATGTTCACAATTGTAAAATTTTGAAGCAATCGAAATTTCGAACCATTTCTCCCTGGTATCCAAAGTAAATTTGTTTTGGGATGATTTCCATACGTGCTAACATCATCGACAATCATCGATTTGGGATAATTTTGGGGCTGGAGCAAGACTTTATACTATTATTTCACATATTGTGAATTTCTCTTTTCAGTCGAAAGATTAGTTTATTGTTTTATTGTTTCAATGTTTCCTTCACATTACTTCAGTATATTAGAAACATGGCTTCTCGAGAACACGGAAACGCCCTAAAACATTGAAAACCGCAAAAGCCACATAATATCCCGGATTAAGGTACAATTAATATAGTTCCCAATGCCTGTGTATGAAGGAAGAAAGGGCTCTTAAAAAAATGCTTTGTAAGTGCTCCATTAACAGGAGCTAAATCTGCATAGTGTTTTCTAAAGGATGTCCGAAAATTTACGGAAGACGTGAATTAAATGAAAAAGGAGTTTTATTTTTTTAATTGTAATTTTTTTTATTGAATCAAAATGTTTACAGCATAGGGTTATGTGGGGAATAGCGCATTGGGAAAATGGTCTCCACGACTTTGTTTCTACATACACAGTCTTTCATCAAAATTTTCCATAACCATTTTGCATAAATGCGGCTGAATGTTATTGTCGCAGCGCTGAACCTCCTATTTTAATGCACGGGTGATTATGGGCTGGTTGACAAAGACCTTTAAGTTCAAATAACCCCATAAAAAGAAATGCAATGGTGTTAAAGCGCATGAACTAGGAGACCTATTCTGGTGACCGAAACGAGAGAGTGCATGACCAGGGAATGTCCCATGCAGTAATTGAATTGTTTCTTGCAATGGATAGTATGTGATACCGCCCAGTTGAAACCGGACGTCGTTCACGTCAATATCGTTAAATTTAGGCAGGAAGCACAGGGTTATGACGCACCAGTAACAGCCATTCCTTCACCAGCACCATTTTCGGGGAATTATGTGCCAATGATGGCTCCAGCACAAAATCTGCACCGAGCAGTGACACGTTATGGATGCATTTGTCTTTCGACAATCACAGGTGGATTCTCTGAATTCCAAATGAGGCGAGTTTGACGATTAACGAACGAAGCCATCAAAGAGACCATATTCTGTAGGAAATATGCGAACTGTGCCGGGCAAACTGCCGCTACGTATGAAATATTGTCTAACAATGAAGACGCAATGCTCGCTCACGAAATATTTCAGTCAGGCGTCAGGTGTCAGCTGCTTTTTTTCTGAGATTGCCAACACTAACGCATCATTGGTGGCGAATTCAAATCTTGCGCAAATTTTAGGACATCCTATATTACATAGGTTATAGTAGAGGGTATATTAAGTTTGTCCGGATGTATGTAACACGCAGTAGCGCTTAGGATACAGGCACGTTTTTTTATACCCATATACTAAGCCTGTCTGTCCGTCCTTGCAACTTTTGTCTTCATGCTACAGGCCGCAATTTTTGACATATTTTGATGAAGTTTGGTCTAGTGACGTGTTTTGACCCAAGAGCGAACACTATTGAAAATGGTTTGAATCGGTCCCCTTTTTTGGCCACTCCCCATATAACGCCGTATTCTGAAAAGACGTCACGTGGAAAGAAATTGTAAGTTTCAAAATTTCGCGGCAAAAGTGGCTAAGTAGTAGTATTTCGACATTCTAAATTAGTATGAAAACTTTGGACCGGCTGGTTCAATTTTTTGAACTCCCTCTGATATAAGGAGACCTGACGTTCATATGGCAAAAGGATCGAATTTCCAATACTTCATCAGATCATAATATTAATTTAAGAAAAATGAATTAACTGTACCAAATTTGGACTACCTCGGCCTATTTTTTGGATCCTACCCTATATGTAGATTTTCACGAATTCTGATCCGTTGTAGGGCAGAAAAGTCTAAGATTTATTATGTTATGACGAAACTTACTCCCTAATAGTAATTTAAGATAAAAGAATTCATTTACCAAACTTGGACCACCCACGCCTGCTTTTGGATCCTACCCTACATAAGCATTTGCACGAACATTTTTGTTTGTTAGGACTGAAAGTTTAAGTTTTAATATGTGTGATCAGTATAAGTAGACGCTGGATTTGTGGTGTTTGCTGCCTGACTAGCTCTGCTACACCCACATTTTTTGTTTTCTTTTTCTTATTCTTCTTTTTTTTCTACATATATGCATTTTAGCAACAAAAAATTATAAGTCAAGAATAATCAAAACCTGTCCGCGAGTTTCGTTATCCGTTAGTATCGTTCCTTTGTCCGTTAGTCACTACCCATGGCCACTTTCCTATGCTCACACGCACACACACCTATTCCCAGTCTTCACGGTACCTGTAGAATGCTTAGTTTTTAAGTAACCTTATTTTCTTACAACTCCTTCCGCCGGGAGAGTCCACAATTTACAATAAGGAGTGATGACAGTGATCATAACAAAACGGCAGCAGCACATTGAAGATGGTTACATAATAGGAGCGTATGAAGACGGCCACCATCAATTGAGATTATGCAGAACAACATAGAAAACATTGATTAGGCCTTCAAGTTCAGGCACATGTTCACCATTGGTTTGAAAGAATTCTTCTCAATATTGTTTCGATTTGGATTTGTTAGACTTCTTACAAAATTTACTTCCGATTTCGAGATGCATAAAACTCCGCATTTGCTTTCTACATTTATTTTCTTTTCGATGCTAGTTGTCTGCCTTTTTTTTCACTTTTCCTTGTTGTTCCATAATAAAGGCAATCATAAAAAAACGGGTACATCAATGTTAAGCTCGTAAATACAAGGAAATCGCTTTTACAATTATATAAATTTACGTGTGCGATGTTTAACGCAATTAAGTTCACATATGGAATTCAGCAACAAAGTGCACAATGTACTTTCTTCAAAATGAGTTAATCGTTTCAATTACTTTTAAATTATTTATTTTTCTTCTTTTTTTTCTTCTTGCCTCACAATTCTTCACAATTTAGGCCACGATTTATTTACTTTACTCCTTCATTACTTTATATAATTTTACTTTTTTTCTTAATTTTTTTCTGCTTTTTCAAGGGAGAAGTGTCGTCTATCGCACCTTCAATACGTATATACTACGTGTATGTGCAGTAGTTTTATTATTCAGTCTCTTTTAGATTTAATGCAATTTACTGCATACGTATATATATATGTATATTTTTTATATTTACGTAACTTAGTTATATAACTTAAGCATATTTGATTAATTGAACATTTTTCACAATTGCAAATCTCTATTCCTTTTAATTTTTTATTAATTTTTTTTTTAATTACTATTTTTCATTCAATCATTTACAAAATATATGAATAAAAATATTTATAAAATGTAAAACTTGTGGTACATAACAAATACAATTTTGATTAATTCGTTTGCTGTCACTTTGAGCAATCAGAACAGGAATATTTTCTGTGATCCATTTCCGATGGTAAGAGACACGGGTATAGATGTTACTTCTAGTACAATTTATATCAGCTGTTGTTGCAACTGCGTACACTTTGTCTAAAATATGAAACGGATATCAACCGTTAAGAAGCAAACAATGTGAACTTAAATTTTTGTATAAACTTTATATAAACTTTGACTTATAATCACCTTGACAGAATAATGGTCCACCTGAATCGCCTGAGCAGGCTGCTTGGGCATAATCGCTAGGACGATGTAGGGAAATGTGAGCGGGATCCACACTGATGATAAGCATTTTGACGTGAAGAATATCATTAGGGCAGGGACCGTTCTGTGTGTTATACAAGGATATCAAGAAAGAATAAAAAAATCGATTCGATCCAGTAATATTTACGAGATATGTTCTGCCCCAGCCAGCGGCAATACAAAGTTGTCCAATAACAGGATACTCGTCGAACTCTAATGATGCTATAGCGCGATATTTGCCATCAATATCTAGTTTCGTTTGAAGCTGCATTAGCGCAATATCGCATCCAGGAGCTTGGGGATAGTCAGGATGCAAGATTTTTCGCTGCACCCTTCTGCGTTGAACGTTTGCAGTTCTTCGTAAACGTTGTCTAGTACCAGCAATTACACGTATAGTTTTTATATCATAAACTTTCTCTGAAAATATGGGTACAGATGTACATTAAGTAAAACGTAAGCAGATTTCAACCATTTTACCAAGGCAATGAGCTGCGGTCAATATATAATTTGGCGTTATAATCGTTCCACCGCAAGAATTTTTGGACCCAAAATACTTAGTTCTTCCAGTAGTTTTTACTATGAATATCATGTACTTTGCATAATTGTCAATCTTTTGACGGAAGCCACCAACAATTCGGTCATCATGCAATAAATTTCTTCCCAGTACTTTAGTCAAAATTAGATTTAATAACGAAATAAAAAGCAAATTTCTGAAAAAAGCTTTCATTTCCGACAACGCTTTCACTGAATATAGGTAAGTAAAAGATAAATTTCTTAATGTGTGGAAATTTTGATTAAAATTCCTAA
>CCAG010012883.1:0-10034 GCA_001077435.1 Glossina morsitans morsitans | reverse complement strand
TATATATATACGCATGTTCGTATGCCTCTCTCAGTGTGTGTGTGTGTGTGTGTGTGTGTGTATGTATGTATGTATGTATGTATGCATGTATGTATGTATGTGTGTGCACGCGTATGTATGTATGTATGTATGTATGTATGTATGTATGTATGTATGTTTATATAAAACAACTATAATAATATAAAAGGATATGTTCACTGATATTTCTGCTGACTCGAATAAAGAACAAATACACTTTTGGCCAAAGAGAAGCATACACAGAAGTTGAGACTGATGAAGTGTGGGAATATTTTGAATGCTGAATCTTTGCTACATACACGAAAGTACGAAATAAAGAAAAGAAACATTTGTTTTTCAACTGAAAACTAATTTTATAATAAATAAATAAAAAAAAACTGTATTCTTCTTGGAACTTATATAAATATATTAAATTTTAACTGGGGATTGTCAAGAGCAGAGCGCCTTTCTTCCTTAATTATCTGGTTTTAAATGATCTCCTTTAAAGTAGGCTCCATTTGAACTAAGTCAGGTTTTACTAGTAATTTGAGAGAGTTCTCCAAACGTTGCCTATCCTGCCTCTTATTTAAAATTTTTCTCCTTTTTTTTACCGCATTAATCAACTCAGCCCGCATTCTCTTCTTTCGAGAGAAGAAAAAGCTCACCTTTGTGCTGATAACAAGCAAAATGTCAATGTATTCCATTTTCAAATGTTAATCAAATTGTCTCGAATAATTCTCTGAGAGGTTCCTAAGGTCGTAGGACACAGTTAAAATGGAAATGGATGGCTCGATTTATGTTTCCCTAATTGAGTTGAACGGGATAAGTTTTTAACTACTAGTCGTGTTTTGAAGAACATTACAGAGACATCAGAAGATACTTGGCATTTTCTCTGCATGATTTGCAAGATTTAAAAAACTGAGTTTACAATAAAAGTTATATCGGATCGTTTGTTATGAGTGTTCCTTGGGAATACCAAAATTGATACAAAATCAAACCAAGTATTTTATAACAAGAATACATATCGTTTTCTTTTATGACTAGTGACCGATCACCATACCAGAATATGCCTCTATATCAAGGCATTTGCGTGTAAGGTAAATGATCTTAACACCCTTGCAATTGCTATAAAATTTTCGTATAGACTCACTTTCATCACGTGAGACATGATTCAAATGCATGCTGTGAGCTTGACTGAGTGATCGAATATAAAAGAGATAGATGTTCATGTTGACTTGTGTTCGACTTTGGTATCGTCTTCTGAAAAGAAAAGAAAAGTTGTAGAGCAGGGCAATGTTTGAGTCTCCGGATATGATTACAACAAAAAGAAAATTGTATGAGGTTTCCGTAAACGTAATATGCCATGTAAGGGAAAATACTCAAATGTCTAGAACATGATATTTTCGAACCATTACACGCGGTTGGTCGATGCAGTTGGTATTATATACGCAAAAGGACTTATTTAGCCGACTCCAGAAGAAACAAGTTTAACTTAACACACTCGAGCTTTGTATCTTATTGAATGCGAGGAGTTCGAAGTCCATTATATTGGCAATAGTAGGAGTAGATTTTTAATAAGCGCGGTTTCGCTACGTATTTCCGAGTCTGTAAACCAGTTTACTTAATTTTTAAACTTAACACACAAAATGGAAATAAAAAACACACTTTCGAAATATGTCTAGTTTTGCACACAATTGTGCTTTCAATAAACACTCGAGGCAGGCAGGCACACAGGTGTAGTGAAATTCGAATCCGATCTTCTATATGTCGTAAATTGTTGATAAACTTGATAGATTTCCTCTGATAATTGTAAGTAACAGTAATAATTAACAATATTGCAATAGCAGATTATATGTGGACTTGCTCAAATGTGTATTCCGCAAAGAAACTCCCAACAGAGAATGCTTGAACTATATGTATGTAATTTAAAAATGCTTCAACAGTGCAAGCAATTTGACATTAAGTTAAAATCATGTAAAAATCATGCAGAGTATTAGATGTAGGGATGATGATGTGAGAGAAAACTTTGAAGGTATCTTGAGCGACTTTTATAACATGGATCAGAGATTCTTTACATGGAAAACTCAACTTGCAATGACTTTTTGCATATTGCGTCCGTTCTTCGTGTCAATTGCATCAGTCACTGTTGGCAGCATTTCCTAATGATAGTTTTGCTTGGCTGGAACTATCGATAATTCCTCACGCTCAGCTGGCCATCGTAAATCAAGCCTCAATCGATATTCAGCTTTATTGTCGATGTTAATGGTTCGCCTATTTGACCTCATGGTTACTTCGGCAGAGGCTATCGTAATACATCAAATGTTCATCACTGCTAAGGATTTAGTAGCGTTATCCCTTGAATTAAACGGGAAAAGCTAAGTTTCCTGCAGACGGCCTTTACTTGCCACCAAACTTGTTCAATATTCCAAGGAACTATTTTGTTGACACGTTAACGTAATTATTTACGCATTGCGTGTGTTGCGTATAGCTTAACGTTAGTGCTATGAAGCGAAGAACGCACAGTTTTATTCAGCAGTCTACGCTCTCTCTTAGGAAAAGGGGGGAATCACATTCACACCTACTATAAAAAATGTAGGTGATGAATTATTACAAATCAGCCGACGACGACGGTGACAACTATGGCAAACTTTTGTTTTTTAAACCACAAGCGCAAACTTAAATTGCATGCTGCCAACTATTTTTACATTATATGAGATTAAATTGCATTAGAAAGTAAAATATTTCAATTGGCCTCTTCTGAAGCAATCAATCATCTGGGGACACAAATAATTTTACCATATGTACTTATCTTGTCAATATGTTAAGTACTCAATTGTCAGATGACCTGCTCATATGTAAGTACGTACGTACATACCTTGAAGGAATCATAGAGAATAAGATTATTATCGTCTTTAGATGGTCAAATATGCCGAAATAAATCTATGAAATCTTTTAAATATTTCGAAGCAAGAAATATACGAGTACGCTGCCTACATAATATACCAACATTCTATACAACATATATAAATATACTAATCTCCATAAAAGTCCAGAAGCTGTATGTATTTGTAATTAATCCGAAAATTTTGATTGATTTAGCGAAGTCTATTTGGCAATCTTGGCCGCCCTTACGACTTCACGCTCTTAGGATGGGCGTTTTTCCAAAAAGGAAGTTGTTGTATTAATAGGTGCTTCGAACTCTCTAGCTTATGTTGAAAATTTCCATTACGTGAACGAAATATTTTCCTTGAGTGCACCGAAAAGATTAGTCATGTCTAAGATGCCCTTGCTAGGAAGTTGCGCCCATTGACTTTTAATCTCTAATTTCTTTAGTGTGCTAACAGATGTCTTAAGAAAGTTCTTATCTTCCTTCAAAAACCTTCTCAAACAGTGCAGATGCAGGCAGTGCACATTGAGACGTTCGTTGTCTGAAACTGAAATTTATCCGAGGGGATGCTAAGTAATTAGAAGCGACTGATTGAGACTTGGATGTTACTTATGAATTCAACGCGCGATTCTGTCTTGGGTCTTGGAGTGTCGCAAAAACACTCAGGCTTTAGCATGAAATCTTTAAGGAAAGAGAATAAAGGAGGATAGTCAGATATTGCAGAGTAGCCGGGAACTGCAGAACAGTGTAAAAATAATGAAATATATATTGTCGTTAACACACACACACAAAAAGCGCTTTTTAAACTTTAAACACGTTTTGTTGGAAAAACAATTTTTTACAATAATCTGTAACAAAATTCGTATAGTTTCCATTCTTTTCGTTTGTATTTGTTGAATTCGAATATCTCTTAAGTACCGTTGTCTAGGGAAGGGCGTAGAGTTTTTCTAAAAAGTTAATATAAATATTTCTGTACCCTGCACGATTTTTCGTATAAGAGTATATTAAGTACGTATGTGAGCTGAACTTGTTCGTCCGTCGGTCCGTCTTATTTTCTGGAGTTCAACCTACTAGTTGCCATTTTCAAGATATTTTGAAGAAATCTGAAAAACGGAGATGTTTTAGCTCAAGGACGATCGCTACGGTGAACGATTCGTATAGAACCACATTTTCGACCATTTCCCACATAAGGTTTAAATTTGTCAAGCCGTTACATGAATACCTGTATTAGCGAAGTAGTTTAGGGTAATTAATGAAGGGCCATAGTCCATTATAGTGTTTTCACTTGTTTTCTCGAAGATCGTACAAATGGAGAAATGAGCTTTTTATTCAAATGCTTTTTAAAAGCGCAGAAATCCATATTTCTAAAAAATGCTGTGTTTCTGTCCGGCTATACCCATGTAGTTTAAATTTACCTTTTCTTCATTCTTAGATTGACATTTGCGCAAGTTACACTCTCCACCGCAGACGATGTTAAATTAAGTATGGTTCGCGAAGGAGCGGTTTCGGTCTTGCCATTTCTTCGTATTTTTCCAGTGTACTTTTCTCTTTAATATTTAAGTTGTTGTTTTCAGCAACTCTTCTCCCCATTTGACAGCTACATATGGATCACCTATAAGCAAGCGTACAGCTACTAAAGAAATAAAAAAACATTTTGAAATCTTTTCGATAACGAATTCCAGATTATGCCGTTGATCAATCAAGCGCTTTTCTTGGAAATATTCACCAACTTCACCGGTAAAGTCGAGGCCGGTACAGATCTGTCTACTGAGATGCCGATCACGGATCTTTCCACTTGTCCAAAGCTTGCTCCAGACAGTGTATGAATCAGTATACCGTAAGGCGCGGCCGGCTGTCTTGGTTATTTTTCGCTTAAAGAAGACTATTTATTTTATTGGTTTTTTATGCCTTAGAAGGCTTCAACTTATAACATTTACACTATGTTTAGTACGCGAACAAAAAAAAAAAAAAAACGGAAAAAATTAAAAGAAACATTCACGAAACTGATAAAAAAATATGCAGAACATATAAATAAATTTACTTATGCATATATAATATATATGTACGTGTTTATGAATATTTGTATGGTTAGGTGTAACACTATAAACACAAAAAATTTAAGGTCAAAATTCAAAGACGCATAATTACAGGTTAGAGTTATGGAAGCCTAAGGATACAGAGAACTGACAAAAAAAAAAAAAAAAAAAAAGTATAAGATAAAAAACTAAACGCAAACGCTTATATACGCTTATGTTAGAGCATATAAATACACAGACACACAACTACTCAAACACTTCAACATCAAAGTAAATTCACAAAATACAAAAGATTCAGCAGCAAATCATTACAATAACGTTGAGAGAAGCTATTCGTTATTGCATGAGAACCATGAAGACAGAGATGATGATCATCATCATCATTTGTTAGATAGATGGCTGCATCATTGTTGATGGATGTTTGAAAGATCTTAACAACACAGCAAACTGTTAGTTAGTATCTTTTCGTATAAAATGTTTGTATGTAAAAGTAGCAGCAACAATATCTAGGCGCAGGATGATGTCTAAACGTAAGGCAAACAGGTGTCAAAAGGATGTAAATGAAAAGTATGTACGACTTGTGTTCCATTCTCTTTGGTTTTTATTTGTTTCGTCTTTGTTCAAAGTTTTAAAGCAATTAGAGAAAAAAAATGCCTTGTTTGTAACAAAAGTAGTGGGCGTTTATAACTAGAGCACTAAATCGGTAAAATTGTGAAGGTGATTGCCAGCAGGAGTATAAGTCAATTTTACTACTTGATGCTAGACAAACATATGAAAATTTTCAGATAAAAAGAACGCCTCATTGTTTGTTGTTCAATTAATACAATTTTCGGTGGTTGGTGGGGGTATGGGCGGGACGGGGGGGGGGGGGGCGAATTAGTTCAATTATTGCCTTAAAAAAAATATAAAATATATAAAAAGAAACTCTTCGTATTTTTCGTTCTATTTCTCTCGCTTTCGCTTTCATTATTTCGTTATATGCCTTAGACCCACTTGCAATTGCCAAATTACTGTCTGTTAGTATAAATAATTTGTTAAAATTTTTTCCTTGTTTTCTCTTTAAACAATTTACAAGTTCAAGATAGTAAAACTTGTTGGCAGGTGAGTCGGCATTCACACAAACAAGAAAGGTTAATGATGTTGATTAATGATAGAACTTCGGTATTATTTATCGTAATTATAATTAGGCCGCATGAAGTACGAAATAATCAAAAAGGTATAGATGAGTACTACTTTTACTGTTCCGCAAGTAACGTTCGTTGGAAGACTTTAAAACGATTTACTTAGGATCCGTGTACCTCTGTCTCCGAAAAGAAAAAGCAAGCGTAGAGTAATTCAGATAAGACACACACATATCCACAATACCTAAAAATATCTGAGAAAGGTTCAAGAGAAATAAGAGAAATCTCGACTCTATTCAATAATGGGTAATGTCGAATCAAAGAAATAAGAGATCTTACCTATCAGTTCTAGATAACAGGGGAGCCCGAGGGACCATGTTAGGTGTTGAACCTTTCTGTGACGTACTAAGAAACTATATTAACAGGCTGGTAGGGCAATGGGCACGGAAAAAATTGGATTGCCATTGGAAGCACTGCGCAGGACAACAGCAAGCCAAAAGATTCACGAAATATACCGGTATAGTGCACAAACTACTGGAACTAAGAAGAAGCGGCCTAGGCTTGGTCACAAGCTTCTACAAAATCACTCCTGAAAATTATTCAGGTAAATTCTGCCTACGGACAAGTGAGACGTTCCATCAAATTCTATGTGAATGTGAGGACATCTGCAGAATCAGACACCAAGTGTTTCGTGAGCGCTTTATAACGCCGAACACGGTTAGGTGCCTCCTCCTAAAAAAGGTGGTGGGGCTCATAAGAATCTTAAAACTGCACAGTTAGCGGCACGGATGAGTACGATAAGTTATTTAGGTTGCAGCGCGGACTGCCCATTCAATTATTATTATTATTATTATTATTATTATAAATTTAGCCAGAGAATAAATTCTAAGACTAAAGTCTTAACGCATTAGCATCTAAGGCTTTTGGCTTTTATTAAAAACTCTATCGCACTCGACATTTGAATTCACGAACCCACGATTGAGTTGCTAGTCGAGACTCTTGCCTACTCGGCCACTCAGGCGGATGCCCACTCAATTAATAATAACAATATCTCTTAATTATAATTATAACTATAATCTAAAGAGAAGGGCTTAGTAATTTGACCCTTTTCTGATTCGTAACATTTGGAAATATGTTTTGAAATGTAAGATGTAAACAAACCTTTGACGTCTTAACCTAATGGAATAAAAAATTTTCTTCAGTTTTGCTGATTATAGAATGATTTGTGCAAATGAAATTGATTTTGCTGGTTTTTCTTTTTATCGTATTCTAACGACACTTGAAAGGGAGGATCCGAAATCGAGATTATTTTTTCTAAATAAAATTTGAAATCATAATTGCGAGTTTTGCCGGCGACGAGCGAAATATCGTGACTAAGGCGACAGCGTCATGTATATACTCTTATATCTAAATAGCTCCCGATGTCTATTTTTTTTTTTTTTTTTTGGGGTAAATAGAAAAATGTAGAAAAGTTTTCGTATCATATTTCAATAGCATATTACCTGCGATTTGTAGAAGCTATCGTTCGTTCTAACTTGATAAAAATAATAATTCATAAACATTCGAGGTGAAGACACAGTGTGGATCAAAAAATAAGCAATCTATCACCAAAAGCCGGCATAGCCGACTTAAGTCGAACTTACAAGCTGAACCGCAAAAAACTTTGAAAGCAATTCCGGTAATCGACTACAACAACGGTCTCGAGGATTGGAAAAAACGTTTGCATAAGTGTACAGTATCTGAGAGGGATTACTTTGAAGAAAGAACGAGATAGATTTTGAATACTCAATACACTCAAAAACATCAGATTGAAAATTGGCTTTAGTTTTTGAACGCAGAGTATTTCCTGAAAAGCTTATGACCTGGACATAAAAAACTTCGCGACAAAACTTGAGGAACATGTTTGGGCATACGTTGCTAAGTACTTACCCAAAAGTACAGCGTCAGTATTAAGTATAATTTTTTCAAGTAGAATATGCCTACAAAAATTAAAGATGAGTTGAATTGTATACGTACGCATTCTGCGCCCAAGTTCGAGTGACGATGAAGGTCCGGGATGGCCAGAAACCATAGTCATTAACGGAAACATCACTTAAGTTCAACAAATGTTGCTAAACGGTCGTCGAAACGGTCAGGAAGATATCCAAAGAACGTTGTTGTTACACATTGAATCAAGATTTAAGCATGAGCAACAAATCGAAGCTTTGGCTCCGCGTTGGCTTATTGTTGCATTCAATCATTTGGGTGCACCAATAGGCTCCAGGATTGGGAACGTGATGAGCATTGCCTTCTGTGATAGCTATGAAGTCATTTTAATCGAATGCTTTTAAAAGAAGACAACTCATTGCAGGAGCATATTCTGTATCGTTACAAAAACAATTTTTTTTCACCCAACTACCGTTTTCCTCTCTTTTAGGAAAGAAAGAAATTGAAAGAACACCTTTTGTGAGCATATTTGCAGATTCAAATTTGCATCAGCTACACTATTGGACGCTTAAATAAAAAACATTTTGCAGGATCCGGCTCTGGTGTTGTGTTGTTTTAATACTCTCCCAAAATAGGGTGTATTAAGTTTGTGCAAATACATGTAACACCCAAAAGGTGTGAGATAGACCCACCTTTTATTGCATCAATCGATTCGGGAAGTAATTCTAAGTTTGTCTGTCCGTCTGCAAGTCTTGTGATCTTGTGTTCAATCTACAAGTCGCAATTTTTGAAATGCTTTAGTGAGTCTTGACATACCGACGTTCAACGAACGCTTTTGAAAATGTTTCGATTCAGAAAATTTTTTCGACCACTTCCCATATACCATTTAAAAGTCGACATATGGATAAATGTAGGGTGCTGCAGAGTATCGAATGGTGGACACCGTGACCCATTATAACGTTTTTTTGACTTTCCAATAAGTTTGTTTCTATTTCTGAATTTGGTGAAACAAAGTCGTTTGATCTCCGAAACCACAACAACGCCTCGACCAGCAATTCCCGGAACTAATGTTAAGATGTTTTCTCTAATAACACTAATGTGAATTTTTATTATTTTTACGGCTTTTTTTTTAAGCGTTAACATTGATCCGTCAATGCATGAATAAATTTAAGGACCGACTCGAAAATTTTTTAAGGTATATCTGAAGCATAAAAGTGTATATAGATCCTTTCTTAGTGTGCATATATATTAAGCAGGCAATTTTACGCTTAGCTTATTAGCAAGCTATCATTAATGATTTTCGAAAACTATGGAAAGGCTTACTAGGCATTCGATCTATTCTCAAACTGGTATTACTTACATTAAAACAATATAAACCGTTAGAATTCCGGCCAGATGGCAAAATAAGATCTCATTGGGATTTGCTAAATAGTCCTTCCATTCTATAATTTTTACTTGAGCTTAACATTTATTTTAGGTTTTTTTTATTTGCCTATATATTTTCATATATATATATATATATATGCGAACATATATTAGTTGACCATATTCCAATGTGTGTATGTAGGGTTAACGTAAAGTTGAAATGCAAGACTTTACAAGAAAATAAGTTCAACTTAATTATAGATTTAATTCAATGTAAATTAAACAAGTATCTGAAGCTTAATATCAAAAATTTACAAACAAAAAAAAAAAAAAAACAAATGATCGTTTTATGATAAATAGTTTTGTATTAACGTCTTGAATAATCGCTATTTTGTATGCTTTCCTTTTTTCATAACATTAACAATTTAATTGGTTTTTCATTATTATTCATTAAGATTAAATGAAAATCCATGTATAATATAATCTTGCATGGCGGTTATAATATAAAATTGCGTTTTTAATCTAAAGACGTTAAGAAAAAATGGAAAATTTTTAATAAAATTTTCGCAAAAAAAAAAAAAAACCATTATAAAATCCGCCATATTGCTGGTTAGAGTGTTGTCATGTTAACCGAGGCTAAGCCAAAATGTTAGAGGTTGTCTACGAAAAAAATATTTAAAAAAAAAAAAAAAAAAAAAAAAA
>CCAG010012882.1:0-71620 GCA_001077435.1 Glossina morsitans morsitans | reverse complement strand
TTTAAAAAAAAAAAAAAAAAAAAAAAAATAGCATTATAAAACAAACCCTGACAAGACAAGCAAATTTGTTCAACACGTTTAACATGACGGTTAAGACATATGAATGCACAAACACACATAAACGCACAGACAGGCATTGCCATAAAATGTTAGAGTACGCGCGTTCTTTGCAAAGAAAGAAATTGCGGCCAATGAAGGCGGTTTTGGCGCGCACAAGCGAAAATAATTCACAAATTATGCGAATAAAATTTTTAATAATTCTCATGGCTTCAAAAGTAAATGAGTCTTAAAATGAGAAAAAAAAAAAAAAAATCATATACACAAACACACACATATAAATTAAAATATATATATATATATATATATATATATATATATGTGTGTATTAAGAAATAACCAAAAAAGCAAAAAAGCAAAATAAAAAATAAATAAATAAATAAAAAATAAAAACAAAAAAATCCAAAATTCAAGAAAATCTAGTAAAAAAAAAAAAAAAAAAAGAAAGAACAGAAAAGTTGAAAAACGTTGGTGGGTTGGCTTGAAATCTTCAACGGTTCTATTGGTAAGAGTTAAGAAATTCTCTTATGGCATTTAAAATGTTTTCATGCATATGTATATGTGCCAAGCGAACATATGCGAGCATATATATGTATATTAGGCAACCATATCGCAATGTATTCCTTATGTATTGCATGTGTATTATTATGAAGCATCATTTGATCCTGTATGCTAAAGCAACAAGTTGTTATTGTAGTTTTACTTTATTTCAATGTACCCGTCCGTGCTTTTCAGTTTTGTTGGAATGTGCCTGTCTATGCCTCCTCTTACCAACTTACTTATCGCCGTAAAACCTGACTTCTTATAAAAGACATTGAAATATATTACAGCAAAATGAATGCGAAAGCGTGGATTCAGTGATGTTTGTCTGCCTGTTTGCTCAGGCCTTTAAATAAAATCTCTACCCACTTTTTTTTTTTATATACATATATACGCTCTACGGTATGGCTGATCATCGACATTCACGGACAATACCGACTATGTAGTGCACTTAACTTATGCATACATACTCATTTATATATAGCAAGCAAATGCATACATATCTACCTATATATATATATATATATATATATATATATATATATATATATGTAAATACATTTTTGTATATCTTTCTTAAACTACTCACGTTTATGCTGTTTTAGACAATCCAAAACGTTAGTTTCAACGCTTTCATTGCTCACGGTTTTGCATTAAATTTTTTTATTTTAACTTATTTCGTTTCGTTTCGTTTCGTTTTCTACTTAGGCATTGTTGTTGATTTAAAATATTTTTGCATAACAAAATGGCAAATGTTTAATACAATGCAGATATACAGATATATGTTCACCTTGTGTGTGTGTGTGTGTTATTTTATGTATATGTAACATTGTTTAATGATGGCATAAGCGGCATTTTATTCAATATTTACTTTGATCTTATGCCTTATGCCTTAGTTGATTTTGCGTTTGCTCGTTGTTCGATTGACTTGATTAGCTTTGGATTCTTTCATTTCCTCTTTATTATTATTATCATCATATGTATAAACTGGGCCACCGTACATATGCCCAGCCTCCAATCATTAATAGTTAAAATTCAACGAAACTAGCTGTAAATCGCTACAGTTTCAACCTAAATGGTTAAACATCATGGAAGTGCACTAGTAAATCGTTGCACTTAATTCAATTTTAAAAAATTGAATATTTCATCCTCTTTCCTACGTTAGACGACGATATCTTTTTTATACACGATATTTTTCTTTTTTTTTTGCGCTAAAGCATATTTACCTGCATCTGTAGGTATTTATATGCATTTTGAGCTGAAATAATTTCCATTCGTCTTTTTTTTTTTTTTTGGTTTGTTTGCAAAGAGTGATGTGAAAGTATATCTTATTCAAAATATTAAGCGCCATTAGGTTAAACATGTCATTTTCCTTTTGGCCACTTATCCATAGAGTAAGTAATCCAACAATCGAACCATTATTTTTTCTTAAAAAATATTGTATGTGAGAATTCCAGGCAGTAATACCCGAGAAGCTTATATAGATTTCTGTGGTCAGACATAAGTTCGATAACTCGCTTTTAATGTGATCAACATTTCCTTTTCATTCAGTTTCAACGACCATCTCCCATTTTGTACGCCATTGATAATTTCAATCGGTGCTAGAAACCTGCAAAATGTTATATTTAACTGATTCTTAACATTCCCGGGAAGACACATAAATAGTCCGGTTTACTATTGATGCTGATGTCTAATCTAAATCCTTTCAATCTAGATTCATCGTATGGCATTCGCTTTCCATCACTACTTACGCTGAATGCTTCTGTTATGTCTCCTGAACTAGTATTTCATAGCAAAGAAAGCGCCTTTTAACTTTTCCCATAAAATATTTAATAACAGTTTTTTCGTGAACATTTAAAGCTTTCGATATATCTCGAGAAATCGAATATAACCTTTAGTCGAATATTTCCTAGAAGCTGATTTCTTTACATTTCTTTTGGTTGTCCCGATCTTATCTACAGTTGTCTTGTACATATTGATCTCGATTCCGATCCGATCAATTTTCATAATGAGTTTGGAAATCTGTCCAATTTGAAAATCATTCAGAAAGATGCTATATTGGACTTGATGTCCGGGTACATGGGCGAAAATATTCTGGATTGCACTCGGACAACGTAATAAGCATTAGATTGAATGTTGTACGGAGCAAAGTCTTTAACTCTTTTACGTATTGACGATTAATTTATGCAATTTTCCGTGTTAATCATAATAAAGGACAGCAATCACCCAACTTGTATGGTATGTATTGTAAGCTATATTTTGTTCATACCAATTGTGGAGCGTACAATAATTATGTTGACATATGTAGATACACAAATATACTGTCCCTACATATAATTACTTATGCAGCTGAAATGATTTAAATTCACATTCAATTGAATTTGACTTCAAAAGGGCGTGGCGTAAAGACGGCAAGACTATGAGTGTGGGGGCTTGTAGCTATTTGATTTTATTACACTACTAAAAACAGGAGAAAACTGTCAACACATAAGTTTACATACATATGTGACGACAAAGGCAAATAAAACACTACATAGAATAATAATATAACAATGCCACGTACAATACGAAAACCACACAAGCAAGGCAGCCATTACTTATATCAAGCCGAACGTGAGACACCCACCATCTTTAGCGAATTATTATGTTTTCGCAAAATATCATTTACAGAGTAATTGAACTAAACTAAAAAACACTCACGCTGTCTTCGCGTCTACCTTACAGTAAGATTATCATTAGTCATCACTTAATACACTTGAGGCCATCAAAGAGTAAGAGTGTAATAATGCTAAGGGTGTAAAAGGAATTATCTTTTACCTGGAAGAGCGACCTAAATATGGAAAGTGTATTGTTTATAGAAGGTGTGGCATAATTTCAAAATAATGTCGAAATTCGCAAATGCCTCCGGTAAATACTTTCAAACAACCTTCATATTCGTAATTATTATAGTTTACAAGTTACAACTTTTTCCCTATTGTGGATATGTTTTGAGAACGCATTCCGCCGATAAACTTAGACATGGATTTGTCACTCTCAATTAAGTCTATTTCATATTGTGATAATTTTAATAGCAAGTAATGGATGCATGAAGAAAGGGCCAGATGTCCATGGTTAAACCACTGCTCACCGAATATTCATTTGCATATTCTTTATAAAGTCTCTTATGCGTAATAACTATTCAGTGTTCAATCATAATGACAAATCCAAACTCTGTATCTTTCGGTTCCAGATGTGAAAGTTGTGCTCATTTTTGCTGCGTAGGAGCCAGCCCATCATCTATATTTGTGCACAATTTCAAGGAGTTCTCTTCTTACTAACTTACAGATAAGACAATCGTATTTATATTGAGGTGAATGTCCTATAACTTTAACCCATACCCAAAAAAAAATACAAAGTGTTTTCTTAATTGGAGGCGCACCAATTTTATGCAAACGTGCTAGTTGGTCTTCTGAGTTATTTTTGTCAAGCTTTAAGTTAACATCTGCTTTAGTTAGGTCATAGCATTCTCTGGGTGTTTCAATAGCAGACAGACAGACGGACATGACTAAATCAGCTCGGTGTTTTATACTGATAAAATACCTAGATGTTAGCAAGTAGAATAATCTGCTATACCTTAATCCTAGTATATATAGTATAGTCTAGTATGCTTTAATCTTTCGTACAAAAATAAAAAAAATTGATGCCTTTAGGATGTTCTTAATGTTGCTATTTTTTGTTTTTTTTTTTTTCCTCAAAGCTGAATGATGTCGATCTTAAAAATTGACTTGCAAAGTTGTCTTGTGAGAATTCCATTAAAAGATGAATTGGTGGACGGATACACGATCTAATCAAATTTAAATTGACCCTCTCGACTTCATAGAAAACGCGACCGCATTTGAGGTTTGAACCCACGACCACTGAATTATTAGTCGAGATCCTTTGCCTAATAGGCCACTTAGGCGGAAAAAGTATTGTGTTCATCTATAACACGACAGAGTAGGAATGAATACAATGCGTGTACGTATATGAAGCTTTTAAATGAATATATGAATTCCATAATATGAGAGAATTAATTCATCTCTTTCCACCGATCCGAATCCGGACATAGTAATAACAATAGATGCAAAGGCTGTCCGATGACTTCAATACAAATATGCTGTGGAATCTAGTGTTTGAAGTTTCTAATGCTAACTCTATGACCACAAAAGTTTGTAAGTTTGAGTTCGTAGCTGTAAGTGCGTTGAAGAGCGTGCATATGCTTTATGATTTGTGTTTGTATGTGCATCCAATGCACATGCAGTTAAGAAATTTTTACTTGAATATTCTTTATTTCATATGCACACATAAACGCGTTAGTTAAGTCGTTGCTAACGTTTTTGCGTGATATTCCTCTTAATAGATTCGCATTTGATTTTTTTAAATAACTGAGTTATTTTCTTTTTTTTTTTTTGTTATTGCATACGTACAGTTTAGTAATTAAATTTTATTATGTTGTTAGTAAACCATAAAACAGCGTCATTATCAACATAATTTTATTAACATCGTCGATACCTAAGAAGAGACACAATGGATATGCAGTAAAAAATAACAAACAGCAAAAAAAAATAAATAAATAAAAATAAATAAATTTAAAACGACCGTAAAGCTCAATTTTTCTTTTTCTTTTATTTTTATTTATTTTTTATTTTTGTTTTTGTCGTTTTTCTATTCATAATATTCATTCATTCTTGGAATATATGCTAATTTAAAAACTCTGTGGCTCCATTTGTGGTGATTTTCCAATAAAGTAAACAAAACATATTTAAATATAGCTTGTTGTTGTTTTTATTGTTGTTAAGTGTTGTTTAATTTTTATTTTTGTTGTAGTTTCATTGTTGTTGTTATTGTTGTTGTTCTTGCCTATTAAAAAACATCCGCAAGTATACTTTCTGTATATGTGCGGGTGTTTACCCATTTGATTTGTTATGACAGCTCCTTGACAGATGTCAGCATGTTGTTTTTTTTTATTATAAGCACAAAAATACATATATTATTAGGATTTTGAAGTGCATGTGTTTGTTATACCTGTGAAAGTTGTAGAATGTGTGTTTTTCACACTCTCTCTTGACATAAGTGTTATTGACTTCGAACCCAAAGTTATATATATATATATATATATATAAGCACGCGTATAAGTATGTTTACTAACTTACCAAACAGGAGATAACTATGTACGGTATGTGAAAAATTGTCAACGACTGATGGGTTGAGTAATCTGTTGTTGATGCATAGCAAAACACAATAAGGTAGAATCTCCTTTTTTTATACCCATCACCGAAGGATGAGGGATATATTGATTTTGTCAAAACGTTTGCAACGTCCAGAAACAAACATCAGAGATCCAACAAAGTATATTCTAAGTATTCTTGGTCGACTTAAGCATGTCCGTCCGTTTGCCCGTCTGTCCGTCTATGTAATGGCGGTTGTAAACATTCTCATGATCGCAAACGTCAAGCTGTCGACTTCAAATTTGGCAGAAACATTGCCGGCTTTTGCACACAGGTTGGTATTTAAAATAGGTCAGATCGGTCGAAGGATACTTTTACAATATCACGCAAACTGAGAAAACCTCTATATTTGAAAGGGAATAAAATAAGTTTTTTTGCGCAACCGTGTAATGTCTACGGTAAACATTCTCCTGTTAGCGAAAATGGGGATATCGCCTATAAATTTGCAACAAAATTTGAAATCGCCTGCAGCACGCTCACACTTCTATATAACAAAAACTGTAAATTCTTTTGTTTGCCGCGTTTTTTGTTTGTTACTGACAAATCACAACACATACACCCTATAAATTTCCGCTTTTATTCTGAAAATAGAAACAGTTAGTCGCGCCCACCGAATTTTATAGACTATAAAAACTTAGTTCTTTTCCTTTTTTTAGGATCACGGTGACGAGTATAAAACATTCCGCCACGACCGACTATAATTTTCTTACTTTTTATTGTTGTGTTTATAGTGAATAATTTTTCTATCCTCGAATACTTAAGTGTATGCAGTAAGAGTCTTCGTAATACTACGCGTGTTCTTCATAGGTGACGATTTCTACGCTGACAATAAGCGAAAATATATGTTTTGTAAGAATGTTCTTGTTTAGCTTTTTAAATCAACAGAGCGAGCAGTGTGGTTGCTTATGCCAATTAAATGAATGACACTACGAGAAGCGATTATAGTTAAGTTCTTTGATCGCTCATTTTGTTGTTGTTAAGTTACCTTGCAGGTCTAATTCCATCGTGGCTCTTGGGGATTTTTTTTAACCACTATTCAGAGGTTTTTAGTTTACTTTAAGTTTAAGTGAAAAGGTATCGAATTCTCTGCGAGGCTCAATATATCTATTTGTCGAATGAAGCTCTGCTGCATAAATCTATCTACATTAACACTGTTTTCAATTATAATCTCATTTACCCTGAAAATATGTGGTCACGCTGGCCGTGTTTGTAACGTAGTCGGCTGTCAAATGATCTGTGATGCACGTAGAATTTTTATGCTCTACATCACTTGTGATATAGGGTATATTAAGTTTGAAGTTGCCACACCTTTTATTATATCGATTGATTCAGAATCATTTCCTGAATCGAAGCTTCTCCGTCTGCTCGTCCGTGTATTTTGCGTCCAACCTACGTGTCGCAACTTTTGAGCTATTTTCATGAAATTTGGTATAATGACGTGCTTTGATCCAAAGAAAAACGTTAATGAAAATTATTCGGATCGGTCCGCTATTTCGACCGCTCGCCATATAGCGTGTTATTTTGAAAAGCATAGAAAAGTTATGTGGAAAGAATTGCTCTTTTCGAAATTTTGCGACAAAATTCGTTGTGTAGTAGTAGTTCGGCATCCCAAATTGGTATGAAAAAATTGGTTCGACTGTATCAATTTCTTGAGCACCCTCCCATAAGGCCTAACACAATAATTTTCACTATTTCATGATAAATTGACAAAGCAATCAGCCTTATCGAATTTGGACCACTTTTTTGACTTGTCTGTCCCGCTGTCCGTCTTGAATTCTTGTGTTCAACCAACGGATCGCAATCGCTGAGCTGTTTCGATGAAATTCAGTACATATGTTTTGGCCCAAGGAAGAATGCTATTGAAAATGATTTGGATCGGACCGCTTTTTCCATTACTTTGCATATAACGGTTGATTTTAGAAAGTTTTTTGGATAATTGTATTAAGCGAAGTAGTGTCAGGTGTTTAGTGGTACGGCCTGGCCAGCTCTAGTGTTTTTACTTGTTCTAATGTACATTTCTCTAAGTCGCTCATTTTCATTAAATATTATCGTCAATTATATAAGTAATTTTTCAAGAGGATACCATGTTCTCATTTCATCTGAAAACAAATAATAAGCCATGTCTATGCAAGATCGCAATTAAGTTAGATCGGTTGCTCAATAGCTTTCTTTTTTTAATCAATAGCAACTTAACGTTGGATGCTCACCACAGTGATGGTATTCGCAAGTCATTCAAGTAGAAATCAATGTCTGTAAGCATCTTTGACATGTTCAATTTTCCAAAGTCTATTCATTCTAAGTTTAAGATTTGATTAGTATTTAGTTGCAACCTTCCATTTGCGTAACAATAGCTTAACAAAATTTTTATGTTCATTTCTCTTTCAAAAGCTACGCATTTAAAACTTACGTATAAAGAGAGAGAGAAAAGAAAAACACAAAAAAAAAAAAACAAAAAAAATATAACACAAATGCATGGTTCTGATGCTAATTTTTAATTAACTGTAAAATCTCTTTGAAATAAAATCTACAGCTACTGTATAATTTGCAATAATTTCTAGGCCAAATTGCAAGCATTGATCTAGAACGCAGCGAAACGTACATATTTCACCTACAAAAGACCAGTTACTATGACCAGATTTTTCGAACAGTTAACTATTATTGCTCAGCAAGAGCATGATGATGACATATTCTGGTATTCTGGCAGCATGTTCAACTTGTTTTGCTTTTTTTTCCGTTTTAATAACTATTGGTTTTAGGAAGCCACAAAACTTGCTAAATAACATAGAATATAACTAATAATAATCTCGAGCTGATATCTTATCGGAAGAAAAACAAAAAAAAAAAAATCAGAGGAAAAATGTAAGAATATTGCAGGCTTTTCCAGCAAAATAAGCAAATATCTATCTACACATGGGCGACTCATAACACTTTTTACACGCATATGTATAGAAAACTGTATGCTGCACATAAAATGGTTAGAATTGTTGTTTCCATTAAATTTCGACAAAAATGAGTGGAAAATTTCCACACAATTCGAAACGAAGCGTGGAATTTCTATTCGCTTTCAAGGAATATTTCTTCCTAATGGCGAGGCAATATGATTATCAGTTGCTTGCGTATCGCCAAGTCTTATATCTTTGATTGGGTTTAAGGGAATCATTCGCATTTTTATTGATTCTCCGAGCAAAGGGTTTCAAGCGCTTGTTGCCTTTTTTATCTTTTTTTTTTTAAGTTTGAGAACATCTTCACGAGAGTCCCGGTAAGTTGCAAAGATAATAATAAATTGTGTATACTTCCTACTGGAGAGGGGTATAAATAATAAGATAAATGTTACCTTAGCATTTACTTTGACTACTGCTGCCAGCTAAGCAGTCAAAAAATTATAACATGTGTTTATATTTATGTACGTATCTTTTTCTGTTAGTGTGCTCGAAAAATACATTGAAAGCTCAAATAAAATTTATTAATTCACAATAATAAATTTCTGTGTCTTTCGTTTCGATTGGTATCGAACAATAATTGTAGGTTTCAATCCGTAAGAGTAACGTATAACAAAAATTCTACGTTTGCTCGGCATAATAATTAATTGTGCCGTTTGTTGTCCGATTGTTGCTGTTGCTGTTTCTGCTCAATTGAAACTTACTACACACCGGGCTTCGTCTCAATGGTTGTCTGACAACGTTGCAACAACAGTAATACAACATAACAATAATAAGTTTCCTTGCCTTAAAAACTAACTATATACATATATATATACATATATATACTATATATGTGTGTATAAGCGAAACATTGTGGCAAGAAAAGAACTTTGGTAGAAGAGAAAAAATCTAAATATCCGCAAATGTTTTCAAACGAACAGTGGGTCTATAATAAAAACATTTAGGTAAAAACTCGTTTAAGCAAATAGGCAAAGCCTATTGAACTGAATTGAGTTTACGTGTCTCTACTTATTACTACCATCATATACATATATTGTTACAAAAAAATATGCAGAAAGAATCTAAATGCATTTACAATTAACTTAAGATTCTTGAATCAGCTCGTTTGCCTATGTATAAGCCGCTTAAGATTGCCACACACACACATCGGACTTTGAGATCCCTTAAAGCATACGCCAAATTCCTGAATGATAATCAAAAGTACTATTGGTTTCGCACACCTTTTGCGTGATGGTTCCCAGCGAATTTTCATTAATGCAATGCGTTGAGCCAAATTTAGAATTTTGCTGCCACAGTTCAAAAATGGCGCAAGATTTAACAAGCCAACTGATGTTGAAAGACACTATGTTAGGCAATTGGTGCCTTTGAGCTTCATGTTGCTTAATTTTTATGAAGGAAGCGATTTGTAGTAGAATTCTTTTGAGAAAACCTCCTGAAAACTACAAACTTTGGTTTTCATAAAATTTATATCATTTTGTTGTTGTTGTTGTTGTTGTAAAGCGACGTTAGTTAGAATTTGAAAATAACGTTTAATTTTGAAATAGCTTTCGAAAAATATTGCTTGATTCTTTGCCATTCGTATGGGGGTTAACTACTGTCGTAACACTTTTTGACAATTTTTTTCTTGCCGTTCTCCTAAGGCGTGCTTAGACGAGCCCCGCGACTTGCAATGCAACAAATTTGAGTTTAAAGAAAAAAAATGTATTTTTAATCTGCATTTCTATATCCAATGAAACATGGACCGAATTTTGAAAGTATTGAGTTTCATGTGATTAGCCTGTGGGCGTTGTAGGCGTTTCCTTTGAAAAGTTTAGGTCAATTGCAAATTCTTTCGCAAATTTTTAAGCGATATCTTCATTTTCGCTAACGGGAGTATGTTTACCAAAGTTACGCAAACAGACAGATGGACAGACGAATAGGCGGACATTCCAAATTTGAAAGTAGCCAAGAATTTAGATACTTTATAGAATTTTTGAAGCTTATTTCTGAGCTTTATGAAGGTATTATAAAAACAAATAAATATTGATACATTATATTATAGGGTAGGCGTGGTCAATTTTTTCCATTTTTGTGCACAAATGCTGCTGCATCGCTCAGAGAATATGCGTTCAAATTTTTGTACATTTATTTGCTTTGTTTATGAGTAATAAGGAAACATTTTCATGCCTCTTGCAAAACAGAAGTATTCTCAGTTTACGTGTTGTTGTAGCCGTGTCCTTCGACCGATTTGGATCATTTTCGATACCAACTTGCGTGCATGAACTTCCAATGTGTGTTCCAAATTTGAGTTACTAGTTTCATTTTCACGGTCAGGAGAATGTTTACAACAGACATCACACAGACGGACAAACAGTCAGACGGACTGATGGACATGCTTAAATCGATTTAAGGTTTGATGGTGATAAAGAATATGTACACTTTGTGGGGTCTCTGAGCGTTGTTTCTGGGCGTTGTAAAGGTTTTAGCAAAATGAATATATCCCCCATTCTTCGGTGATGGGTATAAAAAATAGATTTTCTGAAAATTTTACACTGGTTTTTTCCCTATAAACAAGTTCGGCTTAAATTAAATCAAAAATTGGGTTTTTTTTGCTGGTAAGAACAGGAATTGCAATTTTATTACAAATATTCATGACGTCTAGAGACACTGTTCTAAATTAAGATAATAGCAGGCTAAAGGAATGGTCAAAATATTATAGCTAACTGCAGTTGCAAAACGAGTCGAATTCCAAAGAAATTGCTAAGTTATGGTTTTAAAAGTTTCACATTTTATATGCGTATGTATGCGTGTAGGGATACGTGGATTCACAAATGCACATACAAAAGCACTCATACAACAATGCGACAATGCGTTTATATTTCGTGGTTCTGGGCTTAGCGTAAGGATATGACAGAGTTAAATTATAGAGGCTATATAACGACAAATGAGAAAAGAAAATAAGAACGAAAAAAGAAAGCGAGTATTTGTTGAGTCAGTAAAGAGTGCCACTAAAAGAAAAGTCGGCAATTATTTAATGTTCGTAAGCATTGAAAAAATAAAAATGAAGAAACGTATAAAACTAGGCGGAGACTATTACTGGCAAGTTGAAAAATTCATGGAACCCCATCTACGAAGCAAGAAAGTATTCATGTTTATTTGCTTTTTATTTTCAAAACTAATTTTTCTTCTTCATTGTGAAGTTTCAAGATTTGCTGAAGAAAGCGAGCTCGAGGTCAGACAAAGTGTTTTTGTTCCACTTATCTTATGATAAATGTATTGAAACTTTTACTCCATTAAAAATCATTGCTCAGATGTGAACGTTCAATCTATGCAACGATTGAAAAAGGGCTTAGCTCCGTGCGTAAGAATGTGTTGGCAATTAAACAGTTAAATTTAAGTAAAATCTGTCAAATTGTACATCAAATAATTGAAGAACCACTGTTGAGCAAATGTAAATTTTTTGTAACAGTTTCCGCTCCATGAACTTTTCAATTACGTTAATATATAGCTGTAGCTCTTCCCTTTTTTTTGAAATTGAACGTCCATAAAATTAGAAATTATTAATTAAATATAAGAAAAGAGTTAGCGATTTTTTCTTTCTCCTCATGCAACAAAGAAGGTATGAAAGGGAATGCTTGTAATTTAAAAGGGAGAAAAAAAAAATGATGAAAATACTCTTCGATGACATCGATAAGTAAATAATCTACTTGAATAAATTCTGCATTATGAATATGTGATAAATACGTAAAAGAGTACGCACATAAACAGTAGCTTACCGTACATGCAATTAATTATAATAATTTCAATTCCTTTATATACATTTTTATAAACTGATGTGCTTATGATATTTACATGCGTGAATATGTGTGATTGCATTTATATACACAGAATGAAAGACAGACAGCGTCTCGTGATAGCCGCAGGATATCATCCATCAATTGAGCAGAACTTGGAACAACCATTCATTGCTAACTTTATTCACGTATAGACACGCACTCTATAGTCGAAGCCGTCATTCCCTCACCGTTGTACATTTTCAACAAAATCTATATAAGTATTTACGTATTTTGGCGTCTAAATCAATTCTTGTTAGTCAATCAATTGTCCCTCTTTTTTCTTGCTCTTTACTTCATTTTTGATTCAATTTTCTTCATTTTGTTTTAGCCCCGATAACAGAATATTCGGTGCTGTCAACACCTTTTGGCATACATTTAAACATCACTTAATTTTGCCGGCCCATTGAATTTTTATTTAAATATAATAGTAAATTACAATAATTAAGAGCAATGAGGAACAAATGATTGTAATTCACACATACATGTTTCCGTACTCACAAACACATTCGCATACACGTATACACGCTCGCGCGCGCGCGCGACCATATACACACACCATGTTAGCACCCTCTTATATGATAAATACAGGTTATATTATAATGATTTTTCCTGTTGTGTATGTGCGTGCGTGTGTGTGTGTTTGTGTGTGCGTGTGTGTGTGTGCGTGTGTGTGTGTGCGTGTGTGCGTGTGTGTGTGCGTGTGTGTGTGTGTGTGTGTGTGTGTGTGTGTGTGTGTGTGTGTGTGTGTGTGTGTGTGTGTGTGTGTGTGTGTGTGTGTGTGTGTGTGTGTCAAAGAGGTAGTGCAGTTTGTTGATTAGTGCAAGTGCAAGCATGCCTGGCGGAGTATGCGTGTTCTGGTTTTCCTACCCAATATTAAAAGCAACAACTATAACAGAATTGCTGATCTTCATAAGGAATGTATTTTAAAAAGCTGTACTTAAGCTTAGTATTTTAGTAACGTTTACAACAACAACAACAACAACAACAACAGCACCAACAACAACAACAACAACACTAATAATTACCGAATTTTTCCCTTTACTTAGTTGGCCGTTCGTGCTTGCGTGAGCCTTAAACACACAGCCAACTAACTCATCACTTTCATAAACGTCAATCTGATATTTTAAGTTTCAGATGTTTTAAAATCTTCCACTAACTCCCAGGACAAACACACGCCATTACTCCATATAAATTAAAAGCCTCTCATTGCTAAGCAATAAGTTTCTCATCATGAACATCAATATTAATATGGATACGAATACAAATGCAAACACGATTAGGGCTGCTAGCATCAGCAAGAATATGAATATCAATGCATGGACGTTAGAGCTAACCTTCAACACACCCACCACTTCATACTAATACCATTGCATTGACTGAATGTTTTAATAAATGTGCTCTTATCGTTTGATTAATCGGGACAAATTTCACATGAGCAAGAAGAGGAAAAATTTTCACCACATTTAGACCTTTTACAAGCTATAAGTTTTCGTTCATTGTGGGCGCTAGTGTACGGATTAAATCTATTTTTAAACTCAAGCTCGTGGTGTTAACACCGGATTTCGAATTTTTGTCGCCATTGGTGCGACTATAAGCAATAGCTTGCAAATAGACAAGCGGACATTTTGTCTCGTATCGTGTATCTTGCACCAATCAAAAATAAACGGACTTTATCTAATCTTTGCTGCGTAATTCTCGGTGCAAACTGCCAGAGTTAAGACAAGTTCTTAAGTGACGAGTATTAAAGGATAACGGTTATTTTAACCCACGGACAGTTAATATTAATATGTCATAAAATATAATGGCACTTGAAGGCTTTGAAATTTGGCTCCAAATTTTAAGAATTTTGTCCACTACAATGTTCCATATATAAAATGCAATACTTTTTTTAACTAAATTCTTCTTTTCCTATTTTCGTTTGTTCAAGACGCCACACGCGCTTGTCATCTGGTGGGGATACATGGAAACACGCCACTAGGACATTGGGATTAAGTTAAAAAAAATGTTGTCTAGGTATTTATTGATTTTGCTCTACGCAAGTGAGGGGAACTGTGCCTACTCATTACAAAAGATAACATGAATATATTTTCTCTCCGGTGGACATCTCAGTAAACTAACTATAACCATATATAAGAACTTATTTGAAAATTTTTAAAGTTGCTTGAAGTTCAGTCCTTCAATATCTTTGTTCTTTGTTCTTGTCACGCCTATTCTTCAATGACTTTGGAAAATCAACAAAAAGAGTGTGCTCCGTATTTTAATTTTCTACCTGAACTATGGCGACTTCGAAAAATTCAAAGGTAGGTATACATGCCTTAATCGATTCATAGAATCTCCCTGATCAAGAATATATACGACTTATGAAGTTTCTGTTGCTTATTGCTATCTATCTTAGGGATGATGTTTCTCCTTTACTTTGGCATTTTTTTGCTAATGAACTAAAGTCGAGATTTGCAGTATAACAAGTCTGTGCGGAATGACTTAAGATACAAACCCATCGATTCAGAATCAGCTTCTGGATCAGTTTTTAAATCGGTCTAAGTTTACCTGCCCATTTGTCCGTCTTGTGTTCTTGTGTTTAACCTGTAGGTCGAAATTTTTGATATATTCTAATGAAATTTGGTACACCGACTTGTTTGGATCGGATCATTTCTTCGACTACTTTTCATATAACCCCTTATTTTGAAAAGTTGGTATATGAGCAGCTCTATTAAGCGAGGTAGTGTAGGATACTTAATGGTGGACTATGGCCCACTACACTGCTTCTCCTTATTTTATATCCTTTCGCTTCTTGGTCGTAATGAATTGGATGATTGGATCATAATGAAATTGGAAGACATACACGTGACTTAAATAAAAGTTATAAAACTGAGTAAATATCTTCCAGAGACAAATCAGGCTAGTAGATGATCGAACTAGTGGGAAGGGATTGTCAGACGGAATACAGAGATAAAGAGAAAAAAACTTGTGGATAGATGCATAGTCCTATGGATGGATGGACAGACAGACAGATGTATAGTCTGAAAAATGACTCAGAAGGTAGATGTGAGCATAAATGAACCGTCGGACATAAGCAGGGGCAAATCAAAGCGCGCCCGCTGGCGGGCGGATAAACGGACGGGTGTTGCGATGCTCGAACGATCGTTTGGACGAAAGAATAGTTGAATAGACAAGTAGACAGGTAAAGGGCCGATTGGGCCCTTAGGCAGATGTATAAACGAAAGTTAGACGCGATAAAACGCATTTAGAATCTCTCGTTGGTTGGGAACAAACATATAATATTTTATATTATCATCTCTATGTAGATCTAAAGGTATCAAATGGAATGATAAACAGTTTTATCGTACTTCCCTTTCGCGATATTGGATGTTATACATCAAATATTCAAAAGAAAAATTTTTGAGTTGTCAGCACTTTTTATAGTCGAAAATTCACTCATTTTCATTGCTCTCTGTGTACGTTCCGACTGTAGGTAGAGGGAAGAAATTGAGATTGAGAAAAAGGAGAACAAAAGGCACGAACTTATCGATTAGCCTCCAAAGAAAAACAATATAGCAACAATAAAAATAAAGCAAAACAACATGAAAATGATGTTTGACATACATAAAGTCTAAGTGTTGCACTTTGCCAACTTAATTTGCTTAATAACAATTATTAACTGGGTTGCGCCTGTGCAACCGCAGTTAAGCATTAACATCGTAATAAACAGTTTTAAGACAATAATAATAATAACAACAACAACAACAAGAGCAGAAGCAGCAGCAACAGCAGCAGCAACAGAACACGTATAAGCTGATGGATATCCATCCCAAAATAAACGTTTTGACGAGAGACATACAAATTATTGACTGACATGATATATGAGACTGATTGGTGAGAAGTTGATTGAAGTATATGAGTGTTTTAGCATGCCTGTAGGTGCGTGTGTGTATGTGTGTGTGCGATTGTGAAAACATGTGTACGTATGGGTGCGTGCATGTGTGCATATATTTTATAAAATTTTAACTAAATGGATGTAATTTTTGAACGAATTAGATATTCTTTGAATAAAGAGAACAGCGGTGATTTCTGCGGATACCATATAACATACACACACATTGTGTATTTTGTTTTATAAAATGTCGCGCCATCTGTTGTTTTTTAACCTATAGTTAGTTGTACATATGTACATATATCTGAACGCTTACACATACCTATATCCATGCCAATCTACACAAGTTATATATCTTGTTTTTTTTACGCTTAATTTTCTTAGTTATTTATTTATTATTATTATTATTTTTTTTTCATTTTTTTTATTTTTTATTTTTTTTTTATTTGAAACGTTTCTGCACTTCTTGTTGTTTCGTTTGTAAAATGTCTGCGACCCACTTCAAAATGATTTACGATTTTGTGACACGCCTTTGCCTAACAATTTGGCCCCAGACAAAACACCACAGTAAACACTCATTTTAATCCAAGAATTATACATACAACAACGCAACACAAGGGTAAAAAGACTCTAACATGGTTTATAAACAACTGCTCGCCTTATATTCTATTACTTATTTAAAAGTCTTATATATACATACTAGTTGTGTGTTCCCTTTACTAACTACTTGACTTTATGGATTTACCAAATCCTTCATTATCATACACATAGAGACCTACAAATGTACAACCAACAAATATATGGTGAAGACGGTAAAATTTCCCCAATACTCATTCTGCCATAAAATCACGTACGAATTCATGACTCGTATTGCAAGCATACCGTTCAACATGGATTTTCTTTAGAGCACGATTTCCTTTTGTGTTGTAGTTTTTCTACACTCATAACTATATAATGTACGCTTGCCAAAGAGCAAGAGATCTAGTAATAGTAATAGTATATAATAATGGTGAGGCTGTTGTTCGAGTGGTAACTGTTGGTAATAATTTAGTGTCCAATGGTTTTAGTGTAAAATATCTTCAAGTACTTGCTAATATACGTATATATAAATCTACATCGTGCGTGTATGTATATAAAACTGTGAGAAGTGTATTTTGATGTCCGCACAATAGCCTTGAGTTAAGTTTGTATTACAGTAGTTGGGAGGGGGAGGTGATATGGTTTTTATTGTTTTTGTTGTGGTTATTTCAAATGCCTTTTCGTTTGTCCAATTGTCCGCCTGTATTTCTTTTGTTCGGTCGTGTCTTACAGTCCTTTGGGATTCATTGTTTAGTTCCGTTGCAATGGTCTCTTTTTAGCCAAACACTTTCGCTTTTGTTTCCCCTTTTTTTTAATAATAACACACGTAAAGCACACAGTTGGCATTTTTGTGGTTTACATTTTCTATTTTCTCTTTTATCATTAAATTTACTTAATGGAGTTGCTTGCATAATAGAGCCTTTATTACTCTTACAAAAACAATGTCAAAACTTCGATTTTTAGTAAGTTTCCTATTTAAGAATTTGTCTTTCTAACATAGCCCCTTACCTTGTTACGGTCGTTCGACTCGATTTGCTTGAAATTATTATAAGGTATCGTAAGCTAAACATTAATTAATTTATTGATTTTTTTAAAACCCTGCAAATGGATTTACATATCATTTCGAAAGTGAACTTTTTTATTTATTCAAGTATTTTTTAAAACTTTAGTCGATTATTTCACGCCTTTCCAGTTTCCGTGTAGATCCTAAGTCTACATTTCACTACATTTGTCTCCCTGGCTATCTTGAGAAGAAACGGAAAAGGAAGTAATACTTGTCCATGTTCGACTTAAGCGTAGAAACATTCGTAATGTCGGGAAAGATTATTGCAGATAGATAATTCCAAAGGAATGCAGTGCAATAAGCAAGAAACCGTAAGTCGCGGCAACCAGTAAGATCATTGATGCTAGTTGTCCTTTCGCCACTGTGTCACTTCACATGAATCTCATAAAGAGTGAATACAACAGGCGAAAACTTGCGCATCTGTGCATATGCTGAGAAAAAATACAATCACTACCCGCATATGTTACAATAGTTATTCTAAATTCGCTTACCATATCTGATAAAGTCGTTAAAGCCCAATTGAATGTAATCGTATGTGTAGATCGGATCGGGAAGTGTCAGCCGCTTATCGATCAAGCACTCACCATGGACACACACCCACCTAGTAGTAAGCTCACTGCATACAAGAACATGGATTACAGTTAAGATTTGAAAGGGTGCGAGTGGGGGGCCTGGGGATCATCAATCAGAGTAGAGACAAACATATAACTGTCACATTATTGCTTATTGTTGTGGTCGTTCGTACATTATTATCGTTATTTCCATTGCTAATGCTATTGTTGCCATGGCTGATACTTATATGGTGGTTGTTGTTGCTACTGTTGTCATTGTTATTGTTGTTTTTGCTATTGTTGTTTCTGCTGTTTTTGCTGCTATTAATGCTACAATTGCTGCTATCGTTTTTCGTATTATTCTTATTACTGTTTCTGTTACTATTTTGTATTATTATTGGCCCGTTAGTGCCATGGGCTTGTTCCTGCTTTGGTGCCGTTACTGCTGTCGCAGTTATCATTGCAATCGCTATTATCGCAATAATCATTGTTGCCATCATTGTTGCTGTTGCTAGTGTTGGCATTAATATTGCTTTCAATTTTGTTACTGCTGCGGCTGTCGTTCCAAAGTCACCATATTACAAATTTTTAGGTGAAAAATCCAACCTTATAATCAGGCAAATAGGCAGAAGCTCCAAACGCGAGTTTGGAGTTAATAACGTGGCATTTGTAATGATGCAGGAAAAGTGAAACGACTCCTATATTATGAGCATTTCACGTAGGGTGCATATAAAACGTTGGACTGGGATCTTTGTTTGTTATTGCTTCGAATAGATGCTGTGCAGTACGCTTTGCACCCTTTATGTGTTTGCCGGAGACGGTCAAGGCGGCAAAAATAAATTCCATTAACTTATGTAGTTGTCGTAATTTCGGCGTCTACAGAGCAATATTTGATCACCGAGCGCAACATGAAAGTGTTAGTGCGCTTTAAGCAATCTCCGCATATGTCACTTTAACGTATATATATATATATATATACTATGCGAACCATATTAAATAAGCAAAAAAATGAACGCAACATGATTTAATATCGTTTTTTATTACGGCCTCACCTCTGGCACAAGTCATGGAAGTGCACAACTTCACTTATCTATCATCGAATCAACTTATTTTCTTTTGACATCTCCTCCTTTCCATAATGGGACTCATTGTCACTGAAAATTGATTGTAACATTTAATTAAACAAGTTGTCGTTTTTCAATGAGCCACTTGTGCAAGTATTACACACAGTTGGGTGTGTTTTTTACATACTCTGCCCTATTATAACAGCATCGAAATGCAAAAAAAAAAAAAGAAAAAAACCCTTTTTATTATGTCCTCTTGTTGCTGTTGAAAAATTTTCACTGAAAGGTTATTTAATTTTGCGTTGATTTTTCTCCTCCTTTCTGCATTTTTCCTGTCCTTTTTCTCCTTTTCACTGCCGCCCTTTTTTTTTTTTTTTTTTTTTTAGAGTAGAGCATTTTAATAGTAATTAAATTTATTTTATTGCGCTTTTTAATTAAATTGTTCACAAAAGTTCGTTCAGTTAGAGTTCAGAGCTCAATGCCAATAATAATAATAATAATAATAATAATAATAATAATATTGGTGATAATGAAATAAAGTAACGACGATGACGCTGATAATAATTACGTTGATAAAATAAATTGCACGACTGAGTTTATATAAAAATCGGTTTTTCTTGTTTGAATGAGCCCTTGGATATGTTTGCTTGCTATTCCATTTGCGCAATAGGGAAGGGGGAGAGGGAGAGGGAGAGGGGGTGGGAATAACTCAATTCCAATGTCTCCAACAGCCGTTTTTAACATTTAATTGTTCCGTGCAAATGCCAGGCCTTTTGTATTTAATTAAGTTGTAAATGATTCTTAATTAAGAATGAAGGGGTTTTACGTGAAACTTTCAATAACAAAATGTAGGTGTTTTCAATGCTAAAAGACAATTATTAAATTTAACTTTTTTCGCCAACTGATTGGTCGTTAAAGTCGTAGGAAACCAAAGATATTTGAAGTAAAAAACAATTTTTTGCTCTTCGTTTTTTTTCTTCTTTTTTTGTTCATTACTGACTTAAGAAAGTTTTAATAAATAAGAAAGAAAAGCGTGTAAACGTTTGTACGTGAATAAGAAAAAGAAACCGAAATGAGTTTCGGGTCATCTTTACTCGGTTCTCTGTTCATCTTTTGAATGCGTTTAGTAAAGAAGCTCCGCAAGTAGCAGGAAACGTATTCTGGCAAAAAACCAATGCATTTTAATGCCGATATAGTCGAGTCCCTTATCGCCCTACGCTCTTAAGCGGCTAAAAATTCGTATCAGCTTTCTAACGACATTCAAAAACAAAACCGAATCAATATCACAATTTTCTTCAATTTACTTCATTGCTTTGAAGGTGAAGTCAGCCGATTCATTGACGGAATTCTTTTCACGTTATATGTTTTCAATTTTTCTTTTTTTACACAATGATTCGAAACTTTAAAATGATTCAACTCTATCTCATCTAGTTCAGAATCTGCGACTTTGCATCGCACATCCGGCAAGTGAAGCTTCTTGGACTTACACTGGCAAAGTAAAACTTTATTATTCTTTCATGTTTGCAAGGTGACGTGATTTAATAATTGCCGGCAACAAAAGAAATAGAAAACTTATATTCGGCTGTGGCCGAATCTCGCATACCCACCACCGTTAATACTTATAAAAAACTGAATGGAATAAAATTTATCTTCCTCTTTCTAGTTCCCTAAAAGGTATTGTTAAGTAAAAATTAATCTACCATCTGCTGATGTCCATCATAATTAATTTACAACTGACATACCTAGCTTGTGGCTTTCGATTTTGCAAGTCTTCTTGTTTGATACGCACATCGGCGGTATTGGGATGAGAAAATTATTCCACTACGCCGTAAAGCCCGCGTTATTTAATTTGGAACTGACACATTTAGCTTGTCGCATTCTACTCTACAATTTTTCATTTTTCACAATTCGAGTGATGGTATTATTAAGAAAAAATTAACCCAAGACGTCGTGGTGTCCACCATATTTCCTTTGGAATTCACGCATTTTTATCCAAGTAATATATGTTCCTTTAGAAGAAGTGTACAAAATAGTTTTAAACATTCTTTTTTGTTTATCTTATGGTTTAGAATAATAAAAAAGTGCAAAACATAAAATGTAATCACTTGTAACTTGGTGAGGGCATGGCTGATTTTTTCCATTTGTGCACATAAATAGTGAGTTTTCCTAATTTGTATGTAATGAGCAAAAATCCACAAATGTTTGCATAGAAAAACGAAGTTGCGTTCAGTTTACGCTTGACTGCGGGCGTGTGCTCTAACCAATTTGACCCATGTCCAATACCAACGTGTGCGCAAAAACTTCCAATATTTCTACCAAATTCGAACTCGATCTCTTTATTTTTGCAAGCAGGAGAGTGTCAACGAGATACACCGCACACACATACCACACATTGCCACACAGACGAAAAAGCATGGCTTAATCAACTCAGACTTTCACGCTGATTGAGAATAGAAATATTTTATAGGGACTCTGAAGCTTGTTTTAGCATTTTCCAAGCACTATGATAAAATGCGTTAGCCCCCATGCTTCGGTGGCTACAGTACATTCGTCCTTTCTGTAATTTTCAGAAAAACATGCTGCTCAGTTTGTATATACGCTGAGTCTTCAACCCTTGCCATTTGGTCTCTCCCCCGGATTCTATGTTGTTTCTTATATTCGTTTGTAGAACAGTTAGTTCATGGCCCCATATCAAGTTTGTAAACGGGTTTTGGAGTCAGGGTTTAAGCTGAAGTACCCGTTGAATTGAATTCATATTTTCCAAGCAACAAAAACAAAGCGGTTCCAAAGCAAAGATCAAAGTATATGTGAAAAATTGGGAAAGCTATTGAACGAACATGAGTGCAATTCAGAAATTAGTTCAAATGAAAGCGTTCGCTTCAGCATCGAAGACATTGGGAATTGAAACTCAGTCCCTATGTAATGACGAAAATAAATATAAAGACGAGATTGATTTGCACGATTTCTTAATCGTCGAATAATGTCAAGCTTACAGTTTGTTGAAGCATTCGCCATAGAGAAGTAGTATTCCTAAAACTGTGCCTCTTTAAAATCAGGCCAAACATGGGGTACATAGACATGCAATGGACATACTTGATCGAATCGAGTGATACGCAAGTATTACGGGATTAGCTGTTTTATAATTTTTTGAATCTATGCGAGGATTTTTTAATGAAAAATATCTAAAAGTTTGTAAGTCTATTATATTTCGGCAAGCCCGATCATTAAATATTTTATATTGCTTCGCCTTCGTATATTGTTATTGTCATTGTAATTGTAATAGGAACTCGTATAAGGGAATGACCCCAAAATTTAAGCCGACCTGAGCCACATTGGTACAGTTAATTTTCTTATCAAGAACTTATTATTCGCCGCAACATACCAAAAATTACCATTCACAAAGGTTTACTTGTACACCCGCTAACGAGGGGTAAGAGTATAGTTGTTTTGTTAAAATGATTAAAACATCCAGAAGAAGACTGCAAAGACCCCATAAGGTATATATATTTTTAATTCTGAATCGATTTAAGCAACTCCGTGTCTTTATCTGTCCGTCTATGCAATGTCAGTACTGAACATTTTTTAGCCGAAAAATGCATTTATCCGTCGCAAAGTTCACTGAAAGTTCTCGCACGCAAGTCGATATTGAACACGTACACTTCCCGAGTTTTTTCACTAAATTGCTCATACACTATCATGGACATACGATAGAAATTTCCTCGTTCATGCCAAAACGTTATTCTGAATCAGTATTCATTATAAAATCCCAAAAATTCGAACTTGTTATATAAAAGCTTATTATTTGTGAAAATGCTGATATTTCCTTGCGTGTAAAGACTTTATTCAAATGAGGCGTTATATGCAAAGTGGTCACAAAACTGGCATTCTCTCTTGAACCAGAACATGAATTACTATCTAAAAGTTAAACAGATATCAAACCGACAGATAGGCAGACGAGTAGACAGGTTTAAATCGCTTCGAATCGAATCGAAAATGATCCTGAATTGCTCGGTGTGGGAACTATCGTAAATCCTTTAGAGCGTTGCATACATTCGCATAAACTTAATATACTCCGCGTCACAAATGGTGTACTTTGTAATCAACAGAAAATAATTTTTATTCTAATGCGCAGAAGAGCTTTTCAATGGATACTATAAGAGCAAAAACAAAGTCGCTTCTCAAAAGAAAAAAAAAAAAAACAAAAGGCGAATCGCTTTTTTGCAAGCGCTAAAAAATCCTTGAGAACGCAAAAATGTTCCTATACACAAACGAAATAGGCTGTCTTATGATTGCAATCAATGTGACAGTGGTTGTGATACAGATTTATCTAACATGACATGGATTTGTAAAACTATGTCTCGAGCAATTGTAAGGGTAAGCAGAATATTAAATGCAAATAAAGACAATTTTCTCCATATGCTCTCTTCAAATACATAAAAAACTTTTACCCACTTTTAATCGATTTCTCTCTCTCTCTCTCTCTCTCTCTCTCTCTCTCTCTCTCTCTCTCTCTCTCTCTCTCTCCCTGTTTTCTTTGATATGAAATCAACATAAAATTTCGTCAAAACGATCATAGTAATGAAATTACATTTTCCCGACAACTTTCAAACTTCTCCTCTAAAACACATCAAAAAACTGCAATTATATCAATTCTTTGAATTTGTTTAGAATGTACTTTGTTTGTTGCAATTTTTCTGCAAATTTATAGATCCGCATGGGTAGCCGAGTAGGTAACACAATTCCCAATTCAAACTTGTATAAGAAGAAGAAAAGATTTTTATAGCAGTGAACTTTTGAAGGGTCTGCCGTACAAAATACTAGATTACCAAATAAAAGCATTCTAATAGTTCCAAACAGCACTTCATTAGCCCCAACTCAAATTCATACCAAACATGAAAAGCATTTATATTCAGCCGCGTCCGAATCTTTCATAATCAATCATCAATCTTTTCTTTAAAGAAAAAAAAAAAAAAAAAATAAATGAAATTGAAATTTTGATACTCCCCACTAACCGATATGTATCATTTTTATATACATGCTGAGATGTGGAACAAGAAATGTAATTTTATTTATTTCGAAATCGGGGGCGTTTTTCAATTTATGTTCTATCATGTGAATGTGTGCTTTGACTTATATGTTCATCGACTTTCTAGATCAATCTGTCTGCAATAATTTCCCATGCGGTCAAAGGCCAAAGAGACTGACAGACGAAGGGACAAACACGCCTTCCTGGATGAAATATTTTATGTTGAGAATAAAAATTTATATATTTGATAGGTTCTCTGATGTTTCCTTCTGTGCATTGCACGTCTTTTGATAAAACAATAAAAGCTTGAATGCTTCCTTGTATTCTATAAAAATATTTCAATATTGCGTGAATATGGGGTGACTGATATCATCCATCCATATATCTGCAGGTAAAATCCAATCGTCATTGGTTTACGCCTGAGAAGTTTTCATCATTCTATTTGGTATAGTGCATAAGTGTCGGACGCAAAGATAAATTTTGTTTGTTTTTAAAAGCAGTGGTGGTCTTAGGGTTTGTCATACTACGGGCGATAGCGAGCGCATCCTTTCATCCATTTGGATAATTTTCAATATCAACCTGCGTGCAGGAACTTGAAATTCTTTCTATCAAATTTGATGATGTTTTCTTGATAAGTCAACTAGAAAGTATATATATATATATATATAAGCAGCGTAAAACATGCCAAAGTTCGGAAAAAGCATTTACATGTTCGCACTATCTCTAGATATCGAAAAAGGTGTTCATACAAGCAGTCATAAAAAGTCATACAATTAAAAAACACGAGAAATTATGTTAATGGTGGCGGAGTTTGTAACGAGATCGCCGTTGATGATCGGAAGGACGAGTTCGAAGCTTGACATGAATATTTTCAATATTAAATCTCATCTTGGAATGAAAATTTCACCCCAGAGAGAACTTTGATTTCTTTCAATATCTCTGCTTAGCATTCGCCTTCTAGTATACCTTTCTCGAGCTAATTATATTTCCAATTCGAAGTCCTATTCATCTCTTTTAATGATCTTCTTTGTCATATTGTCAGTAAATCTTATAACTGTTTCTTTGACGACACCTGTTGTATTACTTTTTAAGTTAAAAAAAAGAAAAAAAACTTAAGAAAGGAAAGAATGAATTGAACTTTAAAAATACAGTATCCATAGGACACACCCAACATCTAACAGTGTATGTATGAAAGAATTTGTTTTTTTATTAGTTAATGGTTCTCTTTCTTTACAATGTTAAATGGATGCTTCTTTTGTGGGGAATATGGCGGTATGTGCGTGTTTGGAAACCATAAAATGTAACAAAGAATGTCGAAAATATTGTAGAATGAAAATAGTAAATGGACCCGAATGAAAAGAAGCCTAATGTAATGTTAATAACTTGAAAACTACTTTCCGCAAAATTTAGTTATTTCTAAAACGTTAAGAGTAAGCAAAAAAAAAAAAAAGAAAAATTGGTTAACACCCATTTTGCTAAAACTCAATGCGGGAACAATTATTCGGTTTCATTTTGTATATCATCATCTACACAGACAAGTACGAGTACATTTGACGCACGTCAAGCGTAACCATGACGCATGCGATATTTTCTTTTCATTATTGTGGCTACTGTAGCTGCAATTCATGTATGTGTATGTAAATATCTGCATATATCAAATTATTGAATTCGTGCTGTGCTTATTGAGCAGCCTAATACAGAACGAAATTTGCTATCACTTCTTAGAAATACAATACATTAAGAGAAAAGACAGAAAAGTTTTAGTCTTTCGTTTAGCTGAGATATCATTTTGAATTTTTGCGAAACTTGTATTTCCATGAAAGTTGTGCTTATGGTTGCACATATATTTTCTCCTTTACAGATCATGTGGAATTTTTGCACGCCTTCTGGGCCCTCCCCAATCACCCAGTTAGAAATTTATTTAGCCTTGTGGTGGTAAATAAATTTTGTATTTAAGATTTTGTTTTTTGTGTTTGTTCTTGTTTTTGTTTTTCGTAAAACGTTTTGAGGTAAATACATACATACAACATATACGAGGTGCGTCTCTTGTCTGATACAATGATGCGTTGTTTTTCTGGCGCTTGATTCGTTACCACATAAAATTGTATGTTGGCTTTGTATGGTTACATAGCTTACATCCACCTCCTATGGCTATTTGTTGTCTACGATTTTCTGTTAAGATTTTTCAAGTTTTTTTTTTTTTTTTTCCTTTTTTTTAATTTTACTTTCTTCTCTATCCTTTCAAATTAGATAAGAATGGAATGTCTTCCATATCTGTGTGAGCATAACTTACCTATGGATAGACATTTAGTATATGTTTTTAGGCGATTTTACACGTGCTATTGGAGTTAAAGATTTAAGTATAGTTTACGTTGCGCAAATATTTCTCTCTTTACGTTCACCACCATAAAATGGGTGTATGCTAACTTTGACATTTCAGTCGTAACATTAATACTAAAGAGCAAGATTGCCTTTAAAAACTATCGTCGGCATATATTCCATAAAACTGTGTCACAATTTTCTATTCCAAAATTAAGGAAAGGGTGCGTACTCTAGTGGACGTGTCTATGACATGTACATGTAATACGGGAACTCCGGCAATACGGTAATAGGTGAAAGTTGTCGTTTTATCGTCGTATAAGTTAACTTTGTTTGATGGAATACTTACGTAGAAGAAACCTTAATGGGAAGGTTACAGTTTCATTACGCGGAAAATTTACGCTCAGCCAAGAAATGAAAATTTTGCAACTTTGTTTGTTCTTTTCCGTATCCGTTGTACTTTGTAAGCAATAACTGAAAAAATGCATACTTTTTACTTTTGAATACGATGGCCTTCCCAGTTTATGTGGAGTTGTAGGCGTGTTGTTTGGTTGATTTAAACTATTTTCTACACCAAGTTGCTGGCAATGTCCAACTTCAAGCTCGCTTGGTACAGACGATTAGAGGGGCAAACCTAGATCGATTCAGTATTTGATATTAATCCAGAAAATATACTCTTTATAAGATCTTTGCAAAGTCTGTCTGGAGGTTGCAAAAACTCCGACAAACTGAATATACTTTCATTTTCGCAAAAGCAAATTAACTTACTTTGACTTTTAAAAATCGTACTTCTTTTTCAAGATAAGTGAAGCCTGAGGAAAGTCGTTCCCGTTCGAAGTACTTCGTGGAATACGACGCTATTTGTTTCAATAAAACTGGATAGCTCGCAACAGTGGCCTGAAAGAATAGTAGAATAAATATTATTATTAATTATTTAGCCGGACAAATCAATTCTAAGGCTACAGCCTTAAAGCAATAGCCTCTAGGGCCATCGGCTTTAGTAGAACAATTAAATTTGATTGATACTCAAGTACATACGTTCGACAAAAGTATTTAGACAGCGAGGAAAACAGAAATGCACCAGCGAATCAAAAGGCAAAACGAATACTTAGTATGTAAAGCCAATACGAATACTTATACATCTGATCTTCTTGAGAACTCAAATTGAAGCGACTGAGCTAATCGTCATGTAACTATTAAGAAGTTTTGGAAAATGAAAAGAATTTGAAAACAATTGTTTTTAGACTTTCTAAAGATGTCAAAATATCTATTAATATTCCGACACGTGTCAGAAGGTTTTTCCCGTTAACGATACGCAAAGAAAAGCTCTCCACTAACAAAACAAAATTTTATATAGATAACGTTATCCATCGTCCATGTATTTCGTTTTCAACTACTCGATTCTTTCGCAGTTTATGGGACGTTCTAATCCCATCCCTGTAGTGAAATGTATCTCACATCTTCTCAATGTATGAGAATTATAAAATTCAAAATTATATTACAACAAACGCGGGATAGTAACGAGTTTATATCCAAAAATGCGGTTCAATAATGTTGTGAAGAACTAATTAATTGTTGTGACGAAGCCAATTGGAACTTATTGGAATAATAACTTGGACATCTGAAGTTATAGAATTTTACATCAAAACGTAAATATGTTATTCTTTTCTCCACCTTTTCTTATTGTGTTTATATTAACATTCTTCGCCAAGGTGAACAGTGAAGTTCAATGTGTGCAGATCAAAAGTTTTTCTTGAATTTCGAAAACTTTTGCAGTAACCTTTTCGAATATTATGTGTATCTGTTATGTATTAAAAAAAAGGAAGAAAAATGGCCAAATGCAATATTTGCATAATGGACGCCTTTAGGAACAACGTTCTTTTTTCATTTTTAAATCACATCTCTTTCATTTGTCAAATCTCTGTCTTATGCTAGCTCGGACGGTATCAAAGACCGCAATTATATGAAAGTTGAAAGGGTCGATTTCATTTCCGATCCATAAAAATTTGCTATCTTGGCAAATTTTAGACATAACAACGAGGCAAAAACAATGATGGCATGAAATATTTGTTCTACTTATGCAAAAAGAGAAGCCGCGGATATGGCAACATTGTAGCGTATGATGACAATGTTCCGGCAGAGTGTTAGACCAGCTCATGTACAACTCGCGGGTAATTACCGAAATGTAGTGCTAACTATTAGTACTCTTCGCTAAGTGAAGACCGTAAAATTAATTTTATATAAGATGATGACACAAAGAGATCACTTTCCACGATAATCCAATATTACGATAACATATATACTGCACTATAAAACGTGAAAGTACGTGCTTCCAAGTCTGCCATCGCACTTACTATCTTCGATTTTGATCTTCTAAGGAGCGCTACAGATAAATCTTAAGTAAATTAGAAAGTAATTTTGAGACAAACAAAATTTTATCTAATATTCATTTGTTCGATTCGTACGAATCCATGGCTAACAAATATTTTATTCCTTTTCATTAGCCTGAATATTTCTTATACTCTGCAATATGATTGTCATTAAGTCACGGATGTTAAAATTATTCTGTGAAAAATAAAAGGACGCTATAGCGAAATCAATGGTTTTTTGCCAACAAGACTCTACACATAGCTAGGATTCCCTAATATTGAGGGATAAGGTCACTGCATATTTTTGAAAAACTAACTTTTGTTTATTGGCTTAACAGATACTTCGAATCTTCGAGAATAGGGGGAAAAAGTTAATTATGGAAAGGATTTTTTTCCTTGAAATATCCGGTTCTTCTCCACACAGTTGACTTGCAACAATTAAATCCCTGCTGAGAAAATACAACGTAATATTTCCTTGGAGATTTTCAACTTCTCTAATACATTAGCAGTTGTCTTCAGACTGTGTTTAGGGTCATTTAAAAGTATCTCTAGGTAAAAGCACATTAGTGCAACATTAGTCTGTGTGCAAAAAGGATGTACACGTGGACTGCTGATGCCGTTAATAATTTTATTTACAGTCTGACTAATTAATAATCAATGAATCATGAATGTTTTGGAGACATAGATTGGCTCCTAATTACACAGTTTTTGTCCTGAAAACGACATGAGGATCAAGATCAAGCGAAGACAACTAAGAGAAATATTTAGATGATTTTCGATAAATTTATTTAAATATTGTTTACTAGCGATTAATTGTCTTTTTTGATCGGAAGTTGAACGCTTTCATTGGAAGACTAGCCAATCACATAAAAACCTGCATTCTTTAAATCCTATACGTATTTCTCTCACTATAGCGATCTAGATTAAACAAGTTTTTTTTTCTGGTTTAAATTTGCGCTAAGTAGATTGCGTGCCGCCGAGTAAAGTCCAAAATACTTTTTTATTTAGTATTTAAATATATGTGAGATAACTTTCTGGAAATCGTTTCATTTCAAAAGAGTCATGAAGTAAAGATATGTTTAGGCGGCTGTAATAGGGTTACACCTTCAGGTCATCCCTTCGGGGTTTATGCGAAATAAGTGTACAGGAAACTCTTGGGAATTGTGCGACAAAAAAAATATACTTTTGATTTTTTTTTGATTTTTGTCAGACTTAATTTCTTCCCTTCTCGAGATTTTGTGCTTGTTCCCTTTACCTACCCGAAAGAATGGATGACACGCCAGACAAAAGGACGTCTTAAAAATTGTTACGATTTCTTAAAGCAATATATTAAGATAGCAATTGAACGATGAACAGTTGACGAATGAAGGACAACATTGCAACATTGTTATTGATGGAGTTACACTCAGATGCGCTACTCATACAATTTCAGTTAGCATAAGATTCTGAGTCCACTCCGGCATGTCCATCCGTCCAGACATACGTTCGTCATCTATTTGTTAGGATATTTGCGTTCGCAAAGAACGAGAGAGACAGCTGACACTTTTCCGCTCTTTATATTTATTTTAAATCCGCCGACAAAGTGTATGATTCTTTCAAAGACCTGCCCATAATTTTAAAGGAAGTAGCAGATAACCTTAGGAAAAAACAAGGAATTTTGAAACTGTTATTACTAGCAACTTATAATAGACTTCAAACTGAGCATCGTATAGAAGTTTGGTTGAAAAACAATTCCGAGCGATCAATTGAGAGGTCAGGGATTGCCGTTTTGTTTCCTAAAGTTGATAGATATTCAGGATTCGTTTCAAGCTTTAGAATTTAAAGGTTTTCTTAATGTTTCTTTTTCCTTTTCTTAATTTATTGTGCTTAACATAAAAAACAAGTTGAATCCTGAGGGATCAGTTAGAAAAAGCTTTTATACCTTATTTTCGATTCAGTTAAATTTTCTTTCAATCTGTTCGATAAAATCGAACTAAAGGTACGTCACATATGAAGAATTAATTCAACAGACTTTGCGAGAGGTATTTACGGGTCAATCGCCCTCGTCTGTAAGCTTGAGATTAAATTTCTACCATCAGGGTTTGGTGACTTTGGAAATTGCAACAACATACGGAAGCAAACAGAATGAACATACCCTTGCCGCTTCAAAAGTTTAGATTATTGAAAAACGTATACCTTCTAGATCTTATCGGTGTATTAATAGTTGTCCTTGTTCTCATTTGATAAGGTTTTCATAACAATGAATTAAGGTTCAAACATTTTCTTGTACGAATGCATGAAAAAAAAGGAGAGTCCACAAAGTTCCAAGCGAATCATAAATTATTAAAATGTGCTTATTCGCATGTATATGGAGTTTAAATATTAATGTCCGTACAATTGTACAACTCACGCTGTTCAACCAAATTTTCACATAATAAATCGTCACGTTTTTTTCATTTTGTATAAAATATTCTATAGTGAATCTTCATTTAGAATTTAAAGTAAAATAACCTTAAAATTATTGAGTGACAACAAAAGCAATACAGATGTATGCGAATATCTGTGCGAATCTATACATATATATAAATATGTGCATATATATATATATATATATATATATATCTATTATAAGAAAAGAGAACACGAGGCAAAAAGCGAGAGAGTACCGGAAACATTGGTGATTATAAAACATGCTTTAGCCATACGTACAAGAATATATATATATCTATAAATATGTTTTATTGAGGAGTAAAAGAGAATTCATAGTATATAGCTATCTCTGTTCTTTAGCGGCCATCGCTATAATTATAGGTTACGGTATGAATAAAACAAAGCAGTTATACAATTGGCTGCATGGGTACTCAATGGGGGGCGTTTACCAAATAAAATAAAGAAAACATTGTTAGAGAGAAAGAGAGAGAGAGCAGAGTAGGTGCTTTAGTTAAATAAACTGGTTTTTTTTTTGTGCATGAGAGAGCAATTTGCTTATAAAACAAAAATTTATGAATGAAGAGTTAGGCTATAGTAAAATAACACTGTGGGGTTGCTTGCTGTTGCTGTTGTTTGGTGCTGCATGATATAAGATAGGGTGGCAAATGCACTTACATAGAATTTGGGTGCGCCAATAGGTAAGATATAAGAAACTATTAAAGCACGCGTGAGTGTGTGTATATTACTAAAATGAATGGTGCTGGAGGTGATGGTGATGGTGGTGGTGGTGGTGGTGGTGGTGGTGGTGGTGGTGATTGTTCATGTTAAGGAGGAGAGATATCGTTTGCGAATTTCAACTATTTTCCTTATTGTGATATATATACAACGCTAAGGCCCCATTTCAAATTTAGTATAGAAATAAGAGAGCGCTTGAGCTGAGAGCGAGAGAGAGAGAGAGAAAGAGAGGGAGAGCAAGAGCATGTCAACGTTTTCCGTTGATTGGGTTGCTTAGCTATTGTTGTTGTTAATGTATGGCAGTTGTACTGGTTTGCGGCACCGGTACGTTTGTTTTTCATCATCGTCATCATCGCCAGCAAAACAACATAGCAGCAATAAGATATAACGATATACACAACACAAACTTAAGCACAAAACATACCATACAAGTTAAACGAGTTTTGCATGCGCAAACACACATGGACTCATTGTTAATGGTTATTGTGTAAGTGTAAAAAATATACATTCGAGTAGGGCTTTAATAAAGTATTATAGTTTATATTATATGTATCTGCGTGTATGTGACGATTATATTGTGTAGCTATTGCCGTTTTTGTTTTCTTTTTTTTTTTCATTTTGTTATTGTTGTTCAATGTATGTCGTCGTGGTTGCTGTTGTTGCTGTAATTTTTTATAGAGTACTGTATCGGTTGTGTGTTGAAAGCTTTTTGTTTGCTAACGTCTCATGCGAAACAGTTGCAAGTACAGAAACGATCAGCGTTGACGAGTTAAAAATTTGCGCGGATGAAAAATTCGATAACGTCACACTTCAAGACAAAGTCATAAACTTTTTTAACATCCATTCATCCAAGCCACAGTCATCACCATTACTATCAACACCACCACCAACGTATTTATTATTCCTGTCTCTGCAGTGATAACAAGAAATACCAAAAAAAGAAAAAACGAAAAAAAAAAAGAAAATAAAATAAAATAAACAAACAAAGCAACGCACATTTTTTAATGAGTGCTGGATAGAGTAAGTAGTGCATCAAAAAATATATGAAAAGAAAAAAAACCAAAATACAGTTAAATGAAACAAAACAAGTATTTCGTGTGCCGATGCCTAGAAAAAAGTTACAGGATTTTTTTCCAAATACATCGAAAAAGGGATAAGTGAAACTACACTTAATTGAACAGGCTTTTTGTATAAATCAAGTGGAAGCAATCGCAATCGCGCTTTTTTATCAAATTTAATTAAATAAACCAAATAATAGTAGTAATAATAATAGTTTTATTCCTGCTCGTATTGTTGCCCTTGCTGTTGTTGTCATTATTAAATTATGGTGTATATTATGAATGTAGCAATTACCTGCTGCTTCTTAGTAACTTAGCCAGCATGCTGGGCTAGTTAGTTTACTGCCTTTCAACGCTCACAGTATGTGACAGATTGCTCTTCTCATCAAGCATAACAGGCCAAGCTATTCCTGACAATAAAGATTAAAAGCGAAATAAAGGCAACAGAAAAAAAAAAAAAACGAAAACAAAAAAAAATAAAGAAAAGGCGAACAAATCTACTTTCTTGTAAGATTAAACTGGCTGTCAAAAGGTCTATTGTTGGTAAACTCAGACGTTCTCTTTCTAGTTCTTTTTCTAAATATTGCTTTTTTGTTATTCTTCTTCTTGTTTCTGCACACTACTTATATACGCAGGCGGCGACATCTAATAAGTGTTACAAGACCGAACATGTGTGTGAATGCTTTAACAATAGAATACATCTCTAAAGGAATAATATTTGTTGTTCTTTTTTTCCTTCAAAACTAATCTCGGATTCACATAAACACAAAGCCGTCTGTTGAAAATTGTCAAAAAAGTAAAAAAATAAATAAATAAATACAGTGTTCGTGCAAAAAAAGTACATAAATTAAAAGAAAAGTAAAGAAAAAATAACAAAAAAAAAAAAAAAAAAAAAACTAAAAAAGTGCGAAAACTTTGAAAACCATTGCATATAAAAACAAACATAAAATTCATGCTGCTTCTGTGGTTTACGCATTTGACTTTTTGATAAGTACAAACCATGCTTTTCAACCAGTAAAAAAAGTTATGCGTTAATGCTCAGACAGCATTTGTGTTGAACGAAACTTTAAAAAAGTAACTGCGCGTTTAGATAAATAGGTGCTTAAAGATAATTCAACGCTTTTCGTAGATTAATTTTGTTTTGTTTGCGAAGTAAAAACAATCTACGACTTCACCTTCACAATGTTAACTGATATGACGCCGACGGCTGGTCAACTATACGGCTCTCAAATACCGACTATGGGTATGAATATAACAAATATTGCCACGCACTTACAAAAGCCAGCAGTTAATCCGGTAAGTGACTGGCATTTGTACCAAAAGTATTTAAACCTCTTCTCTTAGAAAAATGAAGTTAATGTCAACATTTTTTGAAATATTATTATCAAACCTTTTCGGTTACGCGTGAAATTGCCCAAGAGGTGCGAGCAATTTTTGAATTTCATAGGCATTATGGAATAAATCGCTTTTGCGTTCATTTTTATTTCGCTCATATCTACCGCATTATTTATATGATTCGATTTATTTGGTTTGAGAGCCATCTTCTATATGTCCACAGAAAAGGCAAAAAAAAAAAAAAAAAATATACATATTTTTTACATGATTCTTTTTGCACGTATGCTCCGTAAACGTATCTATCGTGTAAAAACAAAATTGGTACCGATCTGGTGGATTCGGAAGCTGGGTATGTTTTCTATGAACGTAGAATCTAATTAGATATATTATTCACATATCGGCATAGTGTACATATAAAAAAGTAGATAACGCTGATATCTTAGTTCTCTATCAAATCCTTCTATTAAGAATCTTTTGCCGGCAAAGAAGAAAATATTGGATCAAAACCGAAGCACCATCTTTTAGTTAATCATTACGATGGCCATTTATTCACGCGATCCTCAGAGTGATTATCGGAAGCCTTTTAAAATACTCAGTCCGTTAGGTTTTCGCTGTGGGAGATGACATGTAAATGTCGTGCCGCCACATTTTTCAGTGATGTATTCCTTGAACATTTCTTTGAAGCACCATCCCCCAAACGAAATAGCTTGCCCATCTCCAATATTTTACACCTCGCCTTGCATTCTTTTTCCCAAGGTGGTGCTATACATTATATATATGCAAGTTGATGGTATAAAGCATTTGATGCATAAAAAATTTTAAAATACGTTACCACAGTTGCTAGAAAATTTGCTGATTGCTGAGATTGTATCAGGTTTTTAGAGCCATACTTACGCCTTAACCGACAAGCACAGAATCAACAATCGAACGGCATTAACTGATATGCTCTAGTTTACCAACTACCTGAACCTCGATAAGGAAATCATGACTTTAGCATCAAATTTTTCCTGTAATAACTCGTTTTCTCTTCTTTTCTTTAATGTCATGCCGTTGCAGTTCGTTATATTTTTTTTAGTTTAAAAGAATCCTAAATAAATGCAGATCTTGGAATTTGAAATGTTGCTATTAATTGATGTTAAGATATGCTAAAAGTGTCTTCTTGACAACTTTACAAACCCTTTTGTAACGGAACTAAATAGTGATTGTCACGATTTTTCGAAAACTTAATCTTCTACTTCAAGCGCCAATAGTTCGTTTAACTGTTTTCGCCACACAAAACTGTACTTTTTATTTACTTTATTATTTACCGCTGGTAAATGAACTGACGTACTACTCCTCAGTTCACTTTTATTTACGTTTTGAAGCGCCTTCAATTGAGTGAAAGCTATAACATGATTTAATATTAGAATAGTGCCAGTAATATTCTTAACTGATCTACAAGTGCCTTGTCGTCCCGGGCTTAAGCATGTCCGAACGATAAGTCAAAGACTTTGTGCACATTTTGACTGGCTTTTCTCCCGATTTTTCGAATTCATTTGAAATGACTGCGATTCCAAAGTCCTAGTTCACCGATTACAAAATATTGTCAATAGCGAAAATATTGTCTCGCCCAATCTTAATTCCAGCATCAGACTACGTAGTTTTTATATGATGATAGGTAAACTAAGTACAAAATGAGAAGACAGAGTTGTTATGCGTTCACAATAAATCGATGTATTTTTATTTGTGGTTAATATAAATAATAAAGCGTTCATTTTTCGTCCTCGCTTTTCTTGTCCATCGTTTCTTCTATCTGCTCTACTTGCCTCCCCATTTGTAACATTTTTACAAATAAATAAAAAGCGGGATAAACTCCAGCAAAAGGGCACACCTAGCTAAGAAATGCGTTTGCTTACCTTAAACTAATTTCAATATATTTGCTTTTGCGGCATCAAGCTGTCCTTTTAAATTAGTTCTTAATTTAAAAGTGAACTATGCGTCTACGCAGAAAGCCTTCACTAGTATAGGATAACTAATACGCTAATAAAGCAACAAAAAGCTCTTAAGTTTCGATTCCGATGCAAACTTGTTATGGTTAATGATGTCAGAATATGGCGAGATATATATATATATATATATATATGTGAGGGATAAATTCCTCTAAGATTCCGAGGACATTGCAGCATTAATAAACACGGTTAAGGACAAAAATATGTAAAAGTTGCCTTCGCTTTCGCAAATGAGGAAACTTTTTCGTTCAGCGATAAGTGAGACAAAAAAAGAACACTGTCTTCGCGACGACATATATATAAAGTCATCTAAAGTTGCCTTCATGTTGAAGCAATATGATTCCAAAGCGTTTTTAGCAGCAATCTTCTCCTCATGTTTTCCTTCACCGCTACCACATATTTGTCAGCTTCGTCAACCATATGTTCAATATCTTCTTGCGACAAATGACGCTTATCGTTGTTGATGGAATGCTCCTTAAGCAGTGGCATTTAAAATACCATTGTTATCGATATCGAATGTAAATTTCATTTGAGGAACCCCGCGGGGAGCGGGAGGAGTACTGGAAAGTGGGAATTTACTCAACAAATTACTGTCTTTAGGGATCACACATTCGCTTGTATGTACCTGAAGCAAGACACCAGGTTGACTGTCCGAGTAAGAAGTGAATGTTTGAATTCGTCGTATTGGGAATGGTAGCGTTACATTTGGTGAGTACGTTCATCACGCGATCAACAGTCTCAACATCCAAGGACAATCTATCGAGCACCAAAGGTTCCTTGCACCTTGCAAAATGTACTTTTACTATACTTTTTTCGGACGAGAATAAATGTTGGGGGCTTTAAAATAAACGGGCGTAAGCGTATTCGTACGAAGTTGAATTCAAAGATTTTTGATCCCTTATAATATATAGGCTTATTCTTCTCGTGGCCCATGTATAACCTCTCAGCAACGGATAACAAATAGTAGTAGTAGTAGTAGTAGTCAGTCCTATTAAAAAATTGTGATTGATTTTTTTATTCTTTTTTCCATTTAGTTCGTTTCCTTAACAAAAATGCTTGTGCGATATCCCCTCGCTTGTCTATTCATATATGATTTCGATGTGTTCGCTGTGAATAATTGATAATCTCTTCAATTTCATAAAGTTACAGTATACAATAGTCAGTCAGTCATTGCTCAATATAGATCTGATTAAACGGATATTTCGAATAGTTTAACTTTTATTTTCTCCTCGCCGTTAACTGTGACGGCGTACTTACAGGGGTTCTTCAGCTTACATCTTTTAGAGCTAAACAATTTAGGCGTTAAGTAGGTGCAAATAATATGAAGTGAGAAGTTAGACATGTTCGAAATGTTTTCAATATATTTTATTGGCAATTAGAGAGACACTGATACGTTCTTGTCACTTTTCAAAGATGTTGGTAGACGCAATAACATTTTAACTCATTAAACTCTTTCTACGCTCGCTTGAGTTCACTTGTTTAAACAATTATACGAGGTGTGTTAACAAAAAAAAAAAAAAAAAAAAACGGCAATTGTTCAAATTTCCTGGGCTACGTTCGATTTTCGATTCTCTTTTTTTCTTTTTGTTATGCTGTTGGTACACATGTTGTCAACATATGTGGACATTATCAGGCACTTTTTGCATTTTTAATTTGCTTTTGACGCATGTAAGAGTTAGACGGGTTTTGTGTGTTTGGCCATTTTTTGCTTTCTTCTTAATCGTGATAAATCCCCTCCTCCTTTCATGGGTCTTTTCTGCTTTGGGAGTAGGAAAAATTCGTAGGGGGGAGTCAGGTTCGAGGAACACGACGGCTGAGGCATGATTATGCTGTTGTTGTTTCCCAAAAAATTACGAACAAGCAACGACGTGCGACCTGATGCGTTATCCGAACTATCCGTCTAACATTTATGTCTGTCCGCCAAAAACAAAATGACTGATAATATCAACATATGTCGGGAACATGTGCACCAACACAATTCGAAAATCGAATTTTGAAAAATTATCTTTGATTTTTGAACATACTATGTGTGATGTCGATGTGTTTCATCGATAGCTATTCCATTTTTTTAGTTAATAATAATTCTTATACCATAGCATATAAGCAATAAATGTTTGGCAGCAATGCGCTTGCAACTGCCATTATTGTCAGTTTAAAACACAAATCGTCGACGAATCAGATAACATTTTGTTTTGCGTTTTTATTTTCTGAAAATGTAACGCATCATCTCATCTTTGTTGTAATGTACATATAGTTAAAGTACAACATTAGATGAGACGCTGTTGTTGCGGCGAACTGCTCCAGACTTCGTGTTATTGCACTTTATTATCGAATTGACATGTTTGTGCGCGCATCTGTTATTTATTTACTTATTTTTTTTTTTTTCAGGTTTAAATTTTCTAATTTTCTAATTTTTGAAAATTTTCTTTTTCTATAAACCTTCTCTTTTCTTTCCTCCGGCTGCTACACTTTGAAAATAGTTTTTATCGATCGTTAATGGATTGTGAGCGCGAATGGATTAAAGTGTTTGTAGTAAAATTTCATTTACAAGAGAAAAACTACCTTCGCTCGAATCTAATTGAAATTATTTAATTTTGTTAATTGCCCGAATTAATGCGTGGCCCCGGTGATATTGTTTTTGTAAAGAGTAGCCGTAAGATTGAGAAAGTCATATATGCTAGCTTTGTCACAACTACAATTGCAAATTATTTTACCAGTTTCGGGAATCAGAACTAAGCAAATGGTGGCTCGAAGCTTACAGAATGCCATTACACTTGTTGTGTTTCATATTGATGAGAGCTGATGTTAATCCACAGATCTTACTCTATCTTCGAGTTCGTGTTTGAGTTCGTAATTGTAGCTAAAAATGTAACTTCAATCATTGCAAGCGTTTAGGTACATAACTTATTTAAAGAACTTCTTTGTACTGAATAACGCGACATTTATGCGCGTCATTGAATTCAAAGTCCGCCCTGAAACTTCTTGTACTTTTTTAATGCAAAAAACTCGAAAGCTTATGCTAGTGACTCGGCTTCACAAAGCATATTCGAGAATACGCTTCCATTGTTTGCGAATGGCGGCACAATAAATGGAAGATTGAAAAGATCTCGAAAAAAATATTACAAAATTTCAATGCGATTCGGGAACTATTTCAGATATCGGTATAAGCTCCGTATTTCGTATTTACGTAAGTGACTGGGTATAAGTACTCTAGAGATCGCGTCAATCCGCGAAATCAGCGAAAGAGTTATTTAGTTAGATTTTGCATTTAGGCAAAACATGAAAGCGTTACAAAAAGAGCAATGTTTTTTTACACACACACACACACACACACACACACACACACACACAAAATAATAAAATAACTCCAACATGCGTTATATTCATTTCAAACCAAATATCTTTCCACACGCACACACACACACACACACGCACAGATACATTCTTTCCCTTTCCTATTTTCTTCCTTTCTTTCTGTCTTTCTGTCTTTGTCAAATATTTCATAATCGATTAGTTACATGCACTTTTGTTACTCAAGTGAAAATTTTATGCTTTAATCGAAACATTGAGCGGTAACAAGAGAAATGACAAAAATTAAACCGTAATTGAAAGACTGTAATGTACTCTACACATTTCGATATAGTTTACGTTACAAATTAAACGTTTTTTCGCACAAACTCTTACTTACTCTTAATGTAAACCTCGAACAGGAGCGGGAGAAAGAAAAGACAATTCGAGAATGAAAAATTTCATATTACTTGCGATCACAAGTAAGTGATAATAAAGATCAGTTACGCTACTTAACTCGATTTAGTGTGAATATAAAATACTTGAGAAAATTATGGTTAGAAATTAAGTCGACAAAATGATGAAGTGTAGAGTAAAATCATGAAGTACCAAAGACGCCTTCAGATCTAATATTATTAAAAGATGCAATGAAGTGTGATATTCATTTGTGTTGCAACAAAAGCAAAAAAAAAATTGAAATAATTTTTCTGATGAAAAGTTATTCGGAAAATTATTATTATTTGTAATAAAAATTCGTAGTAAAGTGTTTAGTAGCAAATGAAGCCTTATGGCACTTATCATGTCAGCGATAACCAATTACGGGGTAGTTTCATATTCATATTCTATTTCAAATATTATAAATTAATAAAATTCAATGCCGTTTATAGCCTTTTTCCATTTCGTCGCGAGTTTCTTTCGCAAAGTGTCCATAGCAGATATAGAAATTTATTGACGATAACATGTTGTTATAGATAGATGTATAGCCAATAATATGGGAAAGAGATCTTGAACCGGTTGATCTAACGTGCGACTGGTCCAACAACTAACAAAACCCTTGAAGTGCAGATTTTGTGTTTTTGTTGCCATCCTACGAATACACGTAACTTGGCATACTTCATCGAACCCTTTCCGCTGAATTGATTCGTTTTATTACACTTCACCTACATACGGGTTAATTTTGAGCGATTTAAGGATCTTTTCTTTTTTTTTTGGTAATTCAAACATTACCGGACCAATTAATTAAATTAAAGCCAATTGATAATATTATGTGAAAGAAGATTTCCTTTAAACCTTGGCGTGATTTTGATTCCTAAAATTTTAAGGGAAAAAAGGAAAAAAATAAAAATCGTTTCCATGATGGCTCTATCGGGGCCGTCCTCATAATTTTCAATCAGTTCGGGAAAGATTTTCACATAATAGAGTCTTTCATGACGATAATCGTTTAAAATGACTGTCACAAATCCTTTGATAAATCGACTAGAGTGAAACGGATTGTCCAGCTTAGAGCGTTCAGTTTTTGAAATTATAAGACAATTTTTGAATTCTGTGAAGACGCGAAGAAAAGATGAGTTTTTCTGAGGTTGAGCGAGAGACCGAAACTGGACGCAGGTAATAAAAAAATTTCTTTTAATTAATTATTATGTTGCATGTCTGGCAGCCGTCCACTCTTCATTAAAAACATCACCTTATATAGGCAGGACTGTTGTGCGTGAAGTCGTCATTTTTCAAGAACCATATGCGAGCAGTATGGCAGATAAAATTTTAGAAGAATAGACGCGGACATTTCGGGTGGAAAATTTGAGATTTTGTTGGGTAAAAAATGAAAACCTAAATAGTCTCTAGCACTTAATATAATTTTATTGATAAAAAAAAAAAAGAAAAAAAATGATTACATTTGGCTTTTAACTTAATGAAAGAAAGCTTTATAGACTTTCTGCTTTCACTCCTTTGATGGAGAAGACAATTGAAAATGTTAGTAATTTGTGAAAGAAGGCAATAAAATAATTTCTACTTAATTATAATTAAGAATCTTCGTTTCATGATGCTCCATAATTCACTTCAAGTCAAGTTAAGTTAAGCTTTCTCACCTTTCTCTTTTTATTTGTTTATTTTCAATTCTTTACTTTATTTTATTATATGAAATATTTTTCATTTACATTCATTCTTAAGATAGTTATGTAAATGAGTCGTTATAGAACAAGCTAAACATGTATGCATTGTCTATTGTATGTACTTTCGTCTATTAAGTTTGGTCTGAGTTTGAAAGTTCTAAACTAAAGTTAAAACGTATATGAATGTGTGTATGCCTGTTAGGCATGTATGGTTAAATAACATGTAAGCTTGCAGCGTTTTTATTTTTCAATGTAAACGTTGGTTAAACGGAAAGAATCTGTTTGATAGAAACTAGAGAGGAGTGTGTGCATCGAGTTTTAAAAGTAAATTATATAAAAGCAAAAATATCAACGGCGGCATTAAAAATAAAATATTAAAATAAAAAATATAAGAAAAAAAAAAAAAAAAAAAAAAATTAATAACACATCAATCATTTAAAAAAACAGCCGAGGCGGTCAAGTTCAAAGCTGTAGCCACTAGCATAAAAGTATAAAAGAACAAGCTGACTTGCTAGTTTTCTTGGTCGTTACAATGACAAGAACGGCAACAACAACAGCAGCAGCAGACGCAGAAGCAGCGACAGCACCAGCATCAATCCAGCAACTGCAGCGAGTATGTATTTAGTTTTGTTGCAGTAGATAGGGCGTCAGGTGACTGGTGCATAATACTAGAAAACAAATGAGTTTAAAGTTAAGGTTATAGAGGATTTTTACCTTCTGTTTAATTGATATGAAGCATATTAGCTTTACGAAGAACATTTACGCCACATATGTGGTCTAAAAACGAAATCACAAAATCACTATATATAAACCACAGCAACAACAACAGCAACAACGACAACAACAACAACAACAACAACAACACGAATAACGCCAACAATGATAAATACAAGCACAAAAAATGATAAATTACTTAAACTCAAAAGTAAGAGAAATTAACATTTTTTTTTTTCTTTAGCTTTATGCTAAGAGTTTATGAGTACATAAATGTTATATTATGGGTAGTAGTTAACAATTTAAAAAATTTTTCCCCATTTTTTTTTTTTTTTTTTTTTGGTTTTTTTTCAATGATATATGACGTAAATTTTGTAAATGTTCCCGAAAAAAAAAAAAAGAAAAAAGAAAAGAAAAACGACAGAAAACAAAAAATGCAGATATATATAAAACTCTCTAAATGAAAATTTTCCCATGTTCATCTTTCATAATTAAGTGAGTGAGTGCACGAGCGTCTGGCACTGCCAAGGAAGTTTGATGATGATCACGGCGGCGTCGGTATTATCAGTCTAACAAAAGAAATTAAGAAATAACATAATGATGATAAACATTATTAACAGAAACATTCATATATATATATACGCGCGGACACATGCAAATGTAGGAGAGTATGCATCATCTTTACACAATAATATAAAATATATAGAAATGTTTAAGCAAATTATTGTTTTCTTTTTTACTTTTTTCCATTTTTTTTTTTTTTTTTTTTTTTTTTTTTTTTAGAGAAAACCGCCGTGTCATTTAATAATTTTATGATTAACACAAAATGAAATGAAATTCAAAGGTGTTTTGTTTGTATGTATGTATGTATGTATGTATGTACACTATGTTTAATGCTGCCGTAGAGCAGGTATTCACAAGTTCATAAAAAAGAATAAGAAACAATGTTGTTACTTTACTTTGGAAGCCACTGTCTCGCCCCAAATGCTCATTTTTTCATGCCTATTAACGACTTATAAGCGCCGCCTCAGCAGGAGTCGTTTATTTTATTGTTTGGTCATCATTTGTTTTATTTTGTTTCTTTGCTTTTTCTAGTTTCCTCTCTTTTTTCTCATTCATTTGTTTGTAATTTCGTTATACACATGCATCTAAATATATTTGGAATTATTGCAGCAGCAACGAATAAATATCGTCCTAATCTTATTAATTCTGCGCTATTGCCCAAAGATACGAGCGCCCGATATTATCGAGTATAAATTTTTCGATTTAGTTAGTAGAATATTTTCAAGGTACGTTGACGTTGTTTGTTCTTTCGTAAAAGCTTCAAACGTCTACACAGTGTCTTCAGAGAAACCTTTCCATTTTCATTTGCTCCTTTCGAAGCTACATCCACAACCACATTTCATGTTCGCCTTTCCTTCTCTCAGCTTTCAAATTGTTAAACTAATACTAAAACAACCGAATCGAAGAGGTTGAAATGTGGCAATTAGGTAATAGATTATCCATAAACACGCCCTTATTAGATCGAAAACTTAGCCAACATTAAAAAAAAATCCATTAATAACTTACGATATCGTGAATATATTCTTGAAAATTTTGACGTGGAGCGGTCCAAAAATTGTCATCATTACGTCGACAGTTAATGGCAGATTACACGTAGATTACAGATATACCCTTATTATCAGCTAGTTATACCCTACAGCAATTATTGTAGAGGATATATTGTCACCATCATGTCGACAATTAATGGCAGTTTATACGTATACTAAAAATATAAAATATGTAGGGTGTTCCACTTACTATTACTTTTTAGGTTTTTTTCGTTTGGTAATCCTTCCTTCAGTTGGTTGCACCCTACATCAGTTGTAGAGTTGCAGAGTATATTAACTTTGCGTGGATATGAACAACATTCAGAATGAGTTGACAGAAACTCGCTCACTTCTCATTAGACCAAGCAGTTCAAAATCTGATATCTGATGTCTGTCCATTTGTTGTTGTGATCAACGTTTAAATTTCGATTAGATTTTGATTAGATCTGATAGATTTGATATATTTGTTCTTTGACCTAAACACGAACCAATTGATCGGTAGACTTAGGTATGATATTATTTTGGATATCGCTTCCAGTAAAACGCAGCATTTTCAGAAAGCCATTAGAAAGTGGTGTAGAATATTAAAGGATCGTTATGAGTTCTTTTTGTTTTTGCATTTTCCGACCATGAATATAATTACAAAGAACATGATTTACTACATAAATAACATACACATGGGTTACATACCACAAATGTATTTTTTACATATGTTGCAACCGAATTTGATACTCCTTGCGTCAACTAGGATTTTATGTTCTCATAAAATTAATCTTGCTTGATACAAAATGCGGTTTGCCTATGTGATCTTGCTTTTGCGTAAAATAAGATAAGAGACGAGGTAAGATGTGATAACTTGCGTATTCATTTTGATTTGCTTTAGCAAAAACCCATCCACCTGTGATGATATATGTTGAGGCGCCGGTGCTTCAAAATTCATATATTCAGTTCATAGGGTCAATGAAACGTCCACTGGCGTATACTAAGTGCGTGCGCCTGATCTATTGTATTACTAAGAAGTAGCTATACAAAAATCTCTACTGCATCTGTTCATACATGGGAACACTTATAGTTGCAATGGTCACGACCAATAAAATTGTGGTCAGAGACTAAGGCTTGGCTTATATAATGTGCGTAGAATGTGTGAAAATTTTCTAAAGTTGAATATGAAGATCGCATTACATGTACGTAAAGTTTAGGAAATGTGTTTATGCTCAATAAACATTCATCAAAATTTCACCCATTTCGGACGCGGAGTTATTACTTCACATTCGTACTGACTGAGTCAGTGTGGGGGTTTCCGCGAAGATGGGCAAAATTGTGGCTTTGCTCCTATTTTCTCCTATTGCAAATAAGTTAGACCCTGTTTACGGTGAAACTTTCGGTAGACAAATTGAAACGCGGCCTTACCACCTCGGGTTCCTATGCATATTCACGATTATCGAATTAATATTAGAGCGATAGCACAGGCTATAAATATGTCTACGGAACATATTTTTTATATATTGAATAATGATTTAAACATAAGAAATCTGATCGCACGGAACATGGAAGAGCATGACACATATGCATACATTATTTCACAAGTTGAGGGTAGAAATTGCGAAACCGGATATACATTGTTTCACCGGGATAATACGTGGCTCACAGGTCAGTACTTGTCAAGCGACTTTTCTGAGTTCCTAAGCTGAAGATTACGGCCGCATCCCGGAGGGCGTAGGATATCATCATGCGTGTCGATAATCATTTTGCAGAGAAAAGCTCCATGCACTACTTGACTGGGTTAGAGGGATGAATGGATCAGTGAGAGAAACGTGCAGAGAGTTACAAAAAGACTATCTAGAAAAATATAAATTAATCGAAACAGAAAAAGCGCTCGTTGCTGCATAGATCAAAAACTTTTCACATAGCTCCCGTATTCTTAATAGACGCTACAGTTCAAATTTCAGTTACTTTTGTAAATGCCATAAAACATCGTAACTTATAACATATAAAAAATATTTATCTAAAAATTGATAAAACAATAGTTGCTGATAACATTTTTCTGCGTTATGGTGTAACCGACTTGCATGCGTTCAAAATTAAGCTGAACGAACCTTGAGCAAGTATTACCTCTTGTATCTTGGATACATAGGCCTTGCATTAATGCGAGTAACTTTCTCAATTTTCGACTCTCCCGAGCCGGGTTCTTCAACTTGATTAATAAAATACCCGAGTGTTCTATTGATCTTGTGGATGCAATACCGCCTTGGGGTAACCTTTGATCGCAAAGCCAACTATGTTTTCCAAATTCACAATATATCCGCAAAAATTTTTCTTACGTTACGATACTTGTACGATCTGAATTTGTATTTTTCTCTTCCAGTTAAAAAATACTCTCACTTGTTCTCTTCTCATATTACATGTTAACTATTGCATTATAGTCTTCTGTGGTTGTCCGTCATATAACTTGGATAGGCTTCATCGTACTGTCAGCCGTAGTACACACATCTTGCTTATAATAGTTGCGTTTCTGTAGCACTTTATGTAGAACACGTAGTACAAATGCATATCTATACACTTCTCTCTTTTTGCGTAACGGATAAAATCGTTTATGCCAGTCGTAAACAAACGTAAACATCTGTGTCTGTTGGTACGCTTTACGAAAGTGAGGCCATATTACAAATGCTGATTCTGCACGCGTTTTTCTCGAATCTTTATTCGAATTCTATGAGGAATTCGAGAAAAACGCGACTAACCCTTAATTCAGGGATCTCGAATTCCTTCTTCTTCAAGTTTTGGTTGCTAAACTATTTTCACAACATCCTTCGATCTCAATTTCCCAATCTTTTCATAGAATGATTCCAGTTTCCAAAATCATACGAGAATGCTTTTATATTGATATCATGTATTTCTACTTCTTCCTCTTTGTCTGAACGATCGTTTATTGTCCGTGCAGCTAGTTATTGAAATGGCGTACCATCAACTTTGGAATCCTTTGATAATTCCGTGCATACATTCGCAAGAAACTTGATTCCATTCCCACACACATATAGATTTCTTCTAGTCTTGTTGCTAACAGGACATGATTACTATAGCCAGCGTGGAGCAAAATGACTACATTGCCCTAGTAATCCTTCAGTCGAGTTACATTTGTACTTACGTTATCATCTCTCTAGTACCTAATCATCGTATACCATGTTGCTATGGCATATGTAGTCTATAGTTTCATAGTTACAAGAACAATAACAATAAATAAAAACTTCAATCAACTTGGAAATTTTTACATGTTAGGTTAACAATCAATCAACTGCACAGAGAACATAAATACAATACATTAGGTAGTCTGAAAAATATTGAGCCTACAATCTAAGTGTCAACAAATACAACTCTAGAATGAAAGAAATTGGATTTAAATAAATTTCGATCGCCTCAAGATACGTAAGCCTTTAGTGTATTTACAAGCCATTCAAAACTGTTTCTGACACAGACCAGGGGTCCGTAATGATTACGATTTCTAAGCATTTTGAAATACATTACATTATGTCTTCGCGCGTGCTCTTGTAGCGGTTATAAAAAGCGACTAGTAATTGCACCCGTACGCAATAAATTTATATTTGCGCGCACGCAGATGTTAAAAGTCGAAGGAATAACCCTCGCAGGAATGTGCATTCGAACAAAAATGCTTATATAATTAATCGGAAGTCTACATTTGAACAAATGAGACAATGACTTGTAACTATATCGGTCAGTAAGTGCCAGGACTAAGTAACACAAAAAAAACCTTTTTTTTTTTGGCGACATTTACTTTTATTCATCAATGTAATTACCTTCAAGAGTGACATAACCAATCAAGGTGCAGACGCCTTTTCTGCAAAACGATTTGTTAAAAATTTCGCGTACAGTGTCCCCTTGGGATTTAGAAAACCACTAATAATGCTTAGAGGCCAGATTTGATGGATGGGGCAGCAATTCGAATTTTAATGCATGCAAGTGGCCATAGTATCTGTCAAGATGCGGCACGACGTATTCTGTCGGTAAAAGAGGTATTTTTTCTTTGCTGGTTGCGGCCGTTTGATGATAATATCCTCTGTCAATGCAATCAAAACAGTCGCATGTACAATAGATGCTTGAATGTATTTTGATCAGCGGGTTGTATTGATGAAAACGATTATGTAATGCTAAGTATCCAAAGAACACCAATAGCGTATAACAGATGCAAAGCCATCCTCTTGGGTGGCAACACTTGGCCACACGTCGCAAAAGTTGTCAAGGGCACACTGTTGTAGTTCGAATGGGGGGGTTTCGCCACAACCAGTGTACTCATCAGACATAGCGTTTTCTGATTACCACTTGTTCAGATCGATACAGCTTGGCTTGGCTGGCACGCGGTTTCGAAATGTTGAAAAGTGCGAAAATGGGTCGACGATTGGGTCGCTGTCGAACAACAGCAATATTTCGTTCTTTCGACACGTCATTACTTTGCGTTTTCTTAAATATTAAGGTATAGTTTCGGTAAAAAGAAGTTACTATAAAACCAATTTATGGTAAATGAAACAAAAGGGACATTGAAACGTTATACGCGCTATATCTTATGTAAAAATTCAAGATATTCTTTAAGTTTTAGCGTACTGCCCTCAAGGAGACGGCATCGTTGCGCTTAGTTTCAGGCCTTTTGTATGTTGACCGAAATAACAAAAGTTCGCGGTTCTTATTATCTATCGGAAAGTTAACAACAAGTATTTCCTTTTTCCTATTTATCTCTTTATTATAGAAAATGCTTCTTGCTTAACGCACCTTGCAATGCTATTGGTACCGAAGTCGCCTTGTTCACATTTCCATAGTACTTAGAAGTAATCTTAGGCATATAAAAATTTTTACTACCCATATGTTGATATTATTAGTTATCACCTTGTACTTAACGTCAAACAAACTTCATTTAAATCAAAATAATAAAAATAATATAAGAAATGTCAGAAAATGAGTAACTGACATATGTAAGCGGAGAGCTAACTTGAAAGCATCGTCGTAAATATTCATGTGCGCAAAGATATACAACTTAGTTAAAATATGTTTGTATGCCTGTGCTTGCATGCACATTGAATTATTTATCTGCGACGTTTATGGCGGTGTAATTAGGGTTTTTGTTAACAGAGTATCCGAGTTTTACACTCAACCCCAAGTCTTTCTATATTATGGAATATTTTGTGATATTATTTATAATGCAAAGATATACGAAGGACTCTTGGTAAAATATGTTTAATTAATTTAAGGTGAATGAGTACAACCTGGAGGAAGAATCTACCTCTTGAAGCTTTAAACTTATTTCAACATAGTTAATGCAAAGTTACTGCGTAGCTATTCGCAATTTATAATTACTGTTTGTTGAAACAAAAGGTAAGAGTTAAGTTAGATTTTAAGTATCTGCTGTGTGTTACTTGCGAGGTCAGCATACATGATAAATTCTTCTTTTAGTTACTTCTGTTTGTAAACTTAAACATACCGTGGTGGCCAGATAGTTAAGGAAGAGAAGACGGAGAGAGGGACAGAGAGAGAGAGAGAGAGAGAGAAAGAAAGGGAGATAAAGTAAACCGTCAATATTAATGAAAGTATTACCTGAGAACTCACATTGTTCAGCCATTCACGTGGGGCAGAAACAAGGTCGCAAGTTATAGTGGTAAAAATTATATAACATTAGCTCCATCTTTTTCATCCATTGGCGACATTGACTACGTTGCATAATGTTCCACGTCCCATGTATGCGTTACTTTACGATACATTTTGTAAAATAACCATTCATTCTTTATATAAGAGCTGACTCAATAAGTGCATAGGTTGACATACAGTTGTAAAATGACTATTAACGAATCCATGTGACTGTTAGATAGAACTAACCATCAAACTATGCGTGGAAATTTCACAAGTGGCGGTTGTTCTAATATAACTCTTCGGATGAATTTCAGATTTTTCCATTGATTTGCAAAAAAAAACTAGGGTCACTAAAACAACTCTAACTTGTAACTTAATAATACTATTTAAAAATCATAGGGATTCCTCATCCACGTAAATGGCAACATCTATATTCCATCGTACGAACTTATTGATAGAATGAGAATGAGTTATATGTTACAGTGCGTTCGATGAGTAAATTCACCATAAGTTATTTCAATTGCATTTTAGGTATAACGAAATACGAATTTCTATGTAGTTTATGTATTTCCGAAAACGATATTGTCTTCACTTGAAGACGCATTCATTACGAGGGCCTCGAACTAAGATTAGCGCGCTGGCTATAAAACTTTTTAGAAAATTTTTCTGAAATGCGTCCTCTCCAAAGCTTCTTATTCCTTATTCTTTCCCTAAGCGATGAAATGTCAATTTTATTCTCCCATTATTTGTACTCAAAACGTCGTAGCTATTAGTGATGAATTTTGATAAAGTGCTTTTGCAATTAAAACACGAATATTTCCCCATATTGAATCGGTTCGTACTAGTAGTAGTAGTCGCAGTCACGGCTGAAAATCGCGATCAAACTTCTTTTGAAAAGATACCTTGCAGCTGCTATATTGCATGGTACACATCTTGTGTCGGTAACTTCTATAAATTTTTATAGGAAGTTTCCTAGAGAAAAGTGGAGAAACTGACAGACATATATGTATATATAAAAATAGCATATTTATATACAAAAAAAAAAAAATGTTTTCGCAACACAATTGAAAAGCATTTTTTAGGTGGGGAGTAGGCACCGCATAAACGCACAAAAAAAGACCGCACAAAACAGGTTTGAGTATATATAACATATATATATATATATATATATATATATATATATATGAAGATATAAAATGATTTATGATCTGACTGAATTACAAATAATTGTGATACTAATTTTATATGAAAACGATACAATTAACGTTTGTGATCCTATTCTTTCTAATTTTGTTTTTTTTCTCCTTTGCTTATAACCGATTTTGAAAAATAACTTAAACATTTTTCGAGTATTAAACAATTAAATATAACTATAAACACATCCACACACACATATATACATACATACATACATACATACACATGAACATACACACAATGTATGTATGTATGTACACGTATATATATATATATATGCATATGCAACATACGCTACAAATACTCAAGTGAAATAACTATAATTTCTTTAAGTAAAGCTGCACTTGCCATGGAAACATTGGCTTAAGTAAGTGAGTTGATGCACGCAACTCGGTAACGGTGTAAAGTAAAAGAATTCAACAGAAAAGTTTCATTTTTTTCGTTTCAGAGTTTTTTTTTTTATTTTTTTTCTTTGCGTTTTGGATTTTAGTAGTTTGAAGTTGGTTTTTATAGTTGGTATTATGCTCTTATTGTTTTCATTGTCGTTCTTGTTGTTGCTTTTCTTGCAGTTGAAAAACATTTAATGAAGCCCAAAGTGCTTTGCATGCAATTGTCAATTTAGCATGCCATCGAATATCCTTTCAATTGGTTTGCATGCGTGTAAATAAATATGTGTATGTGTGCATATATATATACATATATATATATTCGTAAGGAAATCATATAACAAAACAAACGTAATGCACACATATCGTACGTATATCAATCAGACTGCATTTTGCACATATGTACGTTACATGATGAGTAAGAGTAAAAAAGACGCCGCCACCGATATATTTAGCAAAAACTGGAAGTTTAATGTTTTGTGCTAAACTCGGTGTGCGGTTGTATAATATGTGTATTGTTGTTGTGGTTGTTGTTTTCGTTTTTGTTTTTTGCGTTTAACAAGAATATCATTAAAAATATTTGTATATATATATATATATATCTATATATATATATATCTATATATATATATATGTAAGCGTACGTTTTAACGACTTCATTTAAAATTTTTCAACTCTCGGCAAATATCATCACCAGTCTTACGAAAAAAAAAAAAAAAAAAAAATCATAAACATTGAAATTATATATATTTACGACATTTTCATTAAGCGTTGACAAAAAAGTTGACAGCTTTCAACACATGTGTGCGTGCTGCAACATGCGTTTATTTGTTCATCTCATATGCTTTTGTTTGTGTGTGTTGCCTTTTTTTTCTGTTGTTTATATATGTAAGGAGACAGTTATGCTCCGTTGCCAGGAATCGTTTTAAGTGGGCAATAAATCATAGCGGTAAATGGCGTAAATGAGCTAAACGTAAATTTTAACTCATGCATTATATGAATGCTTTACACATTTACGAGTAAATGTGTCGAAAGAAATGAATATTTATACACGCTTATGTAACTTACTCATGCACTTTGTTACCACAAAGTCATAAAATAACAAAATTTAGAAAAGTTTCAACATTAAAAATAAATAAATAAAAAAATTGTCAGTTTATGTTAATGCTGATGTGACAAGTAGGCTACACGACTATTTGGCACAAAGCAGTATATACATAAAATGTGCCTACTGTATGTATGCGGTTTGATTAAAATCATACCCGGAATCGAAAAAAGGTACACTTGACAATTTCACTCATACATTTACAAATGCAGGCATATTCAATTTACTACCGTGTGTATAGCGATGCATACTTCACTTTTCTTCTTCGTCTTTATCTTGAATTTTCTCCAAGCTTTGAAGCACCTTAAAAAGCCAATTGTATGGGATTTAAAGTGTTTAGCGGTTTTGTCGTTAGCTCTTCAATTGTTGCAGTTTCCTGATTCTTTTAAATTTTCCTTGAAGCACAACGAAAGGAAAGAATGAGCAGATAGAGTTGCAAAATGGGAAGAGGTTACATGAAACGGTGTCGGGCGAATAACGAAACGAAAGTATTATAATAGTGCTGTTTTTCCAATTCCTTTTCTCCTTTCAACTGGAAACCATAACAGAAAAATGTTTCAAAATAAAGCCTTATATGGGAAATGGTTGAGAGAGTGAGTGATTCGATCCGAACCATTTTCAATAGTGTCCAGGCTTGGGCAAAAACATGTTAGTATATAGAATTTCAATTAATTAGTCCGGTGTGTACGTTGAACGCAAGAAAACAAGCCAAGGTGGACAGACAGACAAAAGGACAGGTGGACAGATAGACACAGGAGCTTGAGGAGAATCGTTTTCTAATTCGGTCGGTGTCACAAAAGCTGGGGTCTACTTCAAGCCCTTTTGAGTGTTGCATACATCCGTATAAACTTAATAAGGCCTTACACAACAACTGGGCTATGGGTATGGGCTATAAAACAAGATTACTTGAAAAGTTGTACTTCCGAAAGAAATTTTATAAAGTTTCTCATGTTTTATAAAAATATGATTTTCTTTCTCTTCGAACCCCATTAAGTTTGGCAATTTTTTTGTCGTCGTACAATGTTAATGGAGGAAATTCTATGTCGCGTCATTGTGTTTGCCACAATCAGGAAATTGCATTAAACCCACAAACGAAAGGAATACGAATAGAAAGTAATACCTTCTCTATAGAGACTAACTTATCGGATTTCCGCAATAATGCCAATTACCCTTCTTGTTCTTCCTACATTCATCCTTGTTAGCTTCACTTCCTTAGTAAAAAGTAAGTAATAATGAACTGGACATAAAATAAGGTTATACGCCCCTTCCCATTTATTGGTGTTCAGTGATAGATTCGGAAAAGGTTTATTCATATCTTTCTATCTGTTTGTCGTGTTTTACTGGAATGCCAATCTAGATTGCGGCACTATATGGGAACTTCCCACACATATATGCAAATCAAAGGTTAAAATTTCTTTCCCTTTGGAAAAAGAAAAGTTTCGAAAGCACATATTTCAGAATTTTGATTTTAAATTCGAATAAATATTTATTGGTGGCTTTGACACCGAAAAACGAGAGCCCAAATTCTCCAGATATTTGACTCGGTGGTGGGGTTTTTAAATCTTTTAAGTTAACTTAAAATTTCTCTCAATGCATGCCCCAAAAGAAGAAATTTTTTTTTTTTTTTTTGTATAATATTAAGAAAACGGACCATTTGTTATTACAGCAAATTTATTTTGTTGATGGTCTGCTACAAACCTAATCTGTTCAGTAAATAAATTACTTAAACTCGTAAATGAAGCAAAATGGGAAAGAACTTCGCAGAGAGGAAAATCTCTTTCTTTATTCTTTTTTTTTGTTTTTTGTTTTGTGTTTTGTTTTTTGTTTTATGCTCTAAGTAGCTGGAAGAGGCACAGCACGCACACAATAAAAAGAAAACCTTGGCAATGACAAGAAATAACACATTGATGCGAACAAATTCTAACCTGGCAAAACAATAGGTATCAGTAACACGTAGAAGAAAAGAAATCAAAATATGTCTAGAGTTTTCTGTAAATCAAATGAATAAAAACATGTGTACACTTCATAAAAGATGACATAGTGGCTGATGACACCTCTGCACATACACACTTACATGTATTTAGTATTTGTATACGAGTTTTTTTGAGGGGGGAGATTAACAATTTCTTGTGCGTTTTCTCGATTTACTTTTGTTCACCGTAACATTATTATATGTACTTTTTTCTTTCTTATCTTTCTTTAGAAATAAAAAAAGACTAAACAGAAAAATTTAAAAAATTTGTAAGCCGATTATGCAATGATTTAAGTTATTGGTAACAAAAATCTCTAATTTTTTATAGTATGATGTTAACTTTCTTATCGATAACCTGCGATTAGTTATCTCAGCTGGTCGATCGTAAGCGTTTGAACGTGTCATTATTATGTTGGTTTGACAGAATTAATGTCTCGATTTGGCTAACGGGAATCTTAATAAGCTTGTACGTCTTATTGAGACATTTTCTATTTAATTATCCGCGCCCTCCTTTATACAGAGTACTTGTTAAATTTTACAAAATATATATATGTACGTCTGATAACACCAGAGAGCTTTAATATACGTCTGCTATTAATTCTTTGAAAACAATTTTTTGCCTATACTTTATTATATGTTAATAGAGATAAGGTAATTGGACTCATGTTTTTTTTTTTTAATTCTCGCAATATTTTTCTGTTTCATACTTCATGTGAAAGTTATGTATAAGATTAGACAAGATGAAATTAAAATGAAAGCGGACGGGAAAAGGGCCGAGTATAAAAAGTGAGCAGGTAGAACAAACAAATATCGGCCTGAGTAGTCGAGTAAGTAAGAACCCTGGCTACCAAGTCGATGTTTGCGGTTTCAAATCTGAAATGCGCTAGAGTTTTCTTTGGTTGTAGCTCCAGTGAGTGCTGAATCGATAAAGGCATAACACTTATTGATTGGGCATCCATTCACTACGCTATCCTTATTTCTTTTCCAGTTCCTCTCTTCTAGAATAGAGGACGTCCAACGAGTGATTGTTTTTATTAAATAAAAAAAAGTGAGTTTACACTGAGAACTCTGAACATCTCCGTTATACAGCATCTCAAAACTGTACGTTGAACTTGTAGAATACTTTGCTACTTTGCGGCCATATCAGTTACCAGATCGAGACAACTATTCTGTTCACTTTTCATATGACTCTGTGGAATATCTGTTCTTTGTTTTTAAGTTAAAGTTTTTTTTGTCTTTATTTTCGCTCCGCTTTTGGTTCATTCTCACACTGAGGTTTCAGGGGGTTTGTCGAGCTTTCGACCAATATCTGTTACTATCATTGCTTATTGCAAGCATGGTTGTGGTTAAGCTTCTAACTTAATTTATACGAAACACCTTCAAATACTTTCAATTCCAATTTTTGCCAGCTCCCCAAAAACAAGGCAATAAAACGGATAGGTAGGTGGATACATGCACGAACATGGCCAAGTGACTCAAAATTTTACTGCAAAACTATTCATACTTCATAGGGTTTTCAAAGGGCGAATGAATCGACTCATCTAGTACACTCTCCTCGTGGTGAATAGAAAAAACAAAAACGATAATTTCTCCTCTCCATGAAAATCTCACAAACTGGTATCTGAAAACATTTACTCTTTTCTTACCAAACTCCTTATGGAATCGAAAAAATCACTAGGTAAGCGCCTTTCAATAAAGGCTCTTCTCTTCACAAGATGTCAACTAAAATATTGTTTAACAGTTTTGTGAATGAAAGGCCCGGTTAGTTTCTGAGGAAGGATTGCAGAAATATATTAAATGTAACGGAAGCAATAATAAACACCTTTTTCAGATTACATAATAAAATTAAGCTTCATCCCCCCCTTCCATTTTACTAAACAGTTTCTGACATGTTCGCTTTTAAATTAAAAACACATTCTACGTTATTATCTATAGGCTGCTGCAGATGCATTTCAGAGTGACATCAATCGTCTGCAATAATTGTAGGTTGCAAAATAACTTAAACTCCGCACGATTGCTGCCGATCTATTTTCATAGTCAACTTTTATCGGTTACATTTATCAAATATATTTTCTTGTAAATTCACTTTTAAATGGTGAGTAGGACGCAGCTGGGACAAGTTGTCGATTTGCTAACGTCGTTAGGATGATGGGCGACTGTAAGGCTACTATAATATAAAAAATTTAAAATAAACTCTTGGCCAAGGTTTTCGAATTAATCTTTTGAAAATAATAAAAAAGTTTGAATCGATATTTATATCATTTCTGGGCGATCGCTGGAAAGCATACCCATTATGAAAAGTTATGAAAAGTTTCATTAAAAATTGAGCATACATTTATTGCATGCACATGCCTTAGCGAAATGCTTCTGTCTGTCTATTGCAATTATGTTCATAAAAATTCCCGTCAAGTCTGGCATTGGCGTTCAGATCAAATATCGTTTACGACGTGTCTCTAGATTCATCATCAAAAAAAAGAAAACAAAAAAAAAAAAAAATTATATACAAATTTTTTGTTGTAAAATTTATAAATATTTTCGCATCCCGGCAATTGAAAATCGTGCATTAAACACTTACAAAAAATAAAAAAAATCAAAAGTTAAAACTACTGAACCTCAACCTTATAGCTATAAAAGTTATAAAAGAATACAGAGACGAAACGTTGAGGAAGACACATTGCAAAGAAAAAACAAAAACCACAACATTAATCTGCGTCTTAACATCATCCTTATGACGCAAGCAACAATTTCTAAACGTTTTAACTATTTTTTCAGGTTTTGTTTTTGTTTTTGTTTTTCGTTTTCTTTTTTTTACTTAAGTTTAACTGAAGTCATGTCTTTAATATTTAAGGTCATTCGTAGTTGCAGTAAAGTATGTAAAGGAAGGCACATAGAGAGATATAAGGAGAGAGCCAGCCAGTTAAATATCTAAAGAGCTGCTTAGCTTTAAGCTTTTCTTCTTTTTCTTAATTTTATTGTGCATCTTTTCTTTATAGTTTATACATCTGTGTATATATGTGTATTGTCCGTCTGTCTGTCTGTCTGTCTGTCTATCTGTCTGCCTTGTTTTCGTTTCTTTTTTTTTTGTGCATTATTCATAAGCTAAACAACAATGATAACGAAAAGAGCAGGGAGGCTATATGCTTGAATCATTGTGTGTAGACTTTTGCGCGCATTATGAATACAGCGTTTACCTACGATTCGTTGAAATTGCCTCGAAGGCGCCAAAATGTGAAAAACAAAACACTGAGCTTTTTGGTATTTATCGGTTCGTCACACAAAGACATCATCATCATCATCATCAGATCGTGTATTTAAAAATTTTTTATGCTTCGCAGCAAAGAACTGCAAACTATTTTCAAGTGCATTTGGAGATTCCCCAGTTTATGTTTGTTATGTATATTGCGGGGCGAACAGTACACTATGCAATGCAGTATGCAGTATGCTGCAAGGAATAAAAGAGTTTTAGTTTAGATTATTTGATGAAATTATTGAAATTTTCATGATAAAGTGTAACAAAATTTCTTTAGGTTAAATTTTCACACAGGTTGAAACCTAATACTGTATTGTGGATGTAGTCTTGTATATGCATATAAATATATACATATAAATATATAGAAATTTTTAACAAGAAACTTACAGTTATTCTAAATATATATATTTTTAAACAGACAGACAGACAATTTTAATATGAAATTTTCTTTTCAGTTTTGTAGGTTATAGTTACTTTTCGATGACATTATTATTTTCTTTGTCTGATAATATGATACTCATATACAATATCATTTTAATGAAATGATATGACTTTTCGAAATAGTTAGGACTATTTACGAAAGCAAAAAAAATGGAAACAACTTTTAATTTAATGAGAAAAGTGCAAAATTTCGAGCATAACCTTACATTTCGCAAGAGAATCGATTATCAGTTTAATTGGCTTACGAGATGCTTTCCGGCTATCCACACTTTTTGGCTTTAAGGAAAACTCTTTTCGTTCTATCTCTATATGAGAAATAAAAGAAGAAGAAGAATGTATGTTAAGCTAACAATAATTTCGCAAGTCATTAAAACTTATTGAAATTCACGAGCCAGTGTTTCGTATATAACTAATTACTTCAAAGAGTCATATTGCCATTAGAAGGTTTACAAGACTCGCAAGGCTGATAGAATTTATTTCCTGTCAAATGTTATATGTGTGCTGTGTATCATGAATCTTGGACTGGTGGACTAAATAAATACTTTTTTTGAATAATTCCCGCTCCTCGGGGAATTTTAAGTAAGTAAGTTTACATAAGGAGAGACACAATAGATTTGTAGTTGATTGCTTTTTTTTTTTTTATTAAATAGGGAAATATATGATAGGATATATGTGTGGAATAAGTTGTACACTTTCCATATTTGACAAACATCGTATTACAGCACGTTTTGCAAGTTAGTCAAAATTCAAATGCACCTAAAGTCTAAGCTTATATTATAAAATATGCTATACTTAGCTTACTATTTATTGCTTTCTCTTTTACATAATTCCAAGAAATTGTAATTCTGATAATACTGTTATTGATTTCGAATCGATAACATAATTTTTCATATATGTACGTGTTTAATACGCGGCAATATGTCGGATCCATTGCATATATGTATTTATCAAATTTTACGCCAATTCATAAGCCTTCGGGTTTGTTCAACATATTGCCTTACAGCCCACCACGAGGCGTAGATTATTAAAATGGAGAGGGATTAAAATAGAGAGAGAGAGAGAGAGAGAGAGAGAGAGAGATTCTACGACACTTTTATATTTAATTTAATCTTAGGAAACATATATACATTTCCTTATCGTAAATGTTAAGGAAATTTAGTCCATTTAATGGTAGCATTCCTTTTGAACAAATCTTGCAGTGTCTTTCCATCCTTCCTAGTTTCTTACTCTGCCAGGGCAAGCGAAAACTGATTTCGAAGTACTTCGACATTATTTTGATAGAGTGATGAGTTGAGTTAATAAATAATGTTTATTAAATGCGTAGAATAATCTTACTGCAGATTGCTGCATAAACGATTAAACCAGTTTTGATATCTAAAGCCTAGACGCTTAACAGTGTAATGCGCCGTATGTTAATTCTCAAAAGCTTAAAAAAACTAGACGCTTATTTAAATATTCTCTAATAATCGATGAGAATTTGTTTTATAGCGACACTCTTAAGATATCAATTTTAAAGTTTGGATACTTTCGCTTTACCAAATCTATATAATTATGTTCGGGTCACTTTTTCTCCTGATTATACTAACGCAACGCGAGACGAGGTTATTGCGGATATGTTACAGTTAAACGTTCGACGTTTACTTTTTCACATTTTTCTTCGATTTTATGCGAGTCCCGTTGGCTTAGATTAAATTATATTCATTCTTACATAGTATTACGAGTCGATCGCATTATTGCTCCTTATTGTACGGTATTCTCATTTTGATGGATTGGGTGCCTAAGATTCGTTTCAACTTATGTTTTCCTAGGTCACTTGTTTTATTTAATTCTACTTTTTATAAACATGTATATGGTAAAAGCCGCCGTTAAACCTAATAAGCTTTTGGCAGTTTTCTGTTTTCATCATTTATAACAATCTTGTGTGTGGATCGCGCACGTTGTATGTGCGCAGACACATGAGCATGATTATGTTGATGCGTTTGTTTGTTGGTCGTGTTTTATGTCTGCGTGTTTTTTGATGAAACGCAACGATTATCCCGCGCGATAACTAAAAATGTTGAAATATGAATATAAAGGCAGAAAACCAAAATAAAAACAAAAACAAAACCAAAAACAAAAGAAAAAAAAAGAACAAAATCAACATGAAAATTGATTGATTTGCCTGCACTGCTCCGTGCACTGCTTCGTTGCGAACGTTATCGAATGGCATAAACATGAAAATGTATACTTGAAACAAGTTTTGTGAAAAAATAACACCAGCAACTGCGTTAACAATAATGATAATAATGGGGTTGCTGTTGTTGGGGTGTAAAACTCTTTGGCATGATTTTTAATTAAGGCAGTTTCAGATTAAATTCAGATGAATAATTTTTTTTTTCTTATCTTTTTTGTTATAGTGTTTTCATTAAAGCAACAGGCGACTCAATTATCAAAAGATGCATGTATATATATGTATATATGTATATATATATATATATATATATATATATAATGTATATATGTATATATATTTATATACATGTATGTGTGTTGCTGTGTGTGTGTGTGTGTGTGTGTGTGTGCATATAGGAGTTGTTACACATACGTATACATTTGAACATAACATATCTATGTGGTCCGTTTATTTTGAAAATATCCTTTAAATGCATTTATTCAGCTCACTTTAATTCTTCTATTTCAATATTTATATTTGGGATGGATGTCCGCAGGAATCCCGCATTCGGGATTAACTTAAACTTAACTCTTATCGCTTCTTTACTACATATACACTCATATAGGACGCAGTGGAATTTCCATACACATTAAATGCGCATTTCAGAAATTCATTTCTAGTCGATTCTTCTTCAAACCACACCAAACCTGCCCTTGCTAGTATAATTTGTACACGAGAAAGTTACATTTTTTGGATGCAAATATATCTAAAACAAATGTTCAGTTTTTGAGCAAATATCAGTTCTTAGGGTAAACGTTTAACTAAGACTTCTTTTTTTTTTCGTGTTTTGAGCAACATCACAGAGACATGACAAGTTATAAGGTTTTTTTTTTTCTGTACGGTTTGCGGGATTTTTCAATCTTGTCTTATAACGAAACTGTAATTGGAAAGTTACCTTCGGAATACAAAAGTTAATAAAAAAAAACAAGAAGCGAAGCGGTTAATACAAGAGCAGATATTGTTTTCTTTTATGATTATTAGCAGATCCTAGAACCCTACAATATACCCCTTAGTAATAGATGATGTCGCTTATGGTCCATGCACCCATGCAAAGAAAATTCTTCTGTACGTACACAGAGGCGCATCGCATTGGTCTTTGCTTTTAAGAACTCATTTATTACGCCTACTATGGACTGTTTTGCGTTACCTTCTTGTAAACACGTGGCTCGGCGACCTTCATCTATCACAACGTGTCTTAAATGCGACAAATTTACATCGTAAGCACTTCTTCCCTATAAAAATTGTATTTCTCTAACTCTTCATAAGATTCAATTCACCTATAATTTTTTATGAATAATCATTTTGAGTCTCTTATGGGGAAAGTGACATTGAATAATAATTGCTTATATACAATTTATTATGTGCTAACAATAGTCAATGTTTAGTTGGTTCGATTTCATTGAAAGTTTTAATGATTTTTGGCTAATTTGCAGTTGTGTGGTATTCGATTCATAGCTTGATAACTTCACAAAACGGATACTATATGAATATTCTATTTACACAAGGTCGTTGCTGTCGCTTATCTTATCCCATCATTCTCAGCCACGACATGTGCTAGGGTTGAAGCATAAAGTCGGCAGTCACAATTTGCTTGTTGACGCTTACGTTCTCAAAATTACCCAAGAACACGGAAAAATATCAATGAAGATGACTGAGTATTGCCCAAAACGATGCGCAAGGGTACCATGACTTCGTGTTATTGCATTTATTTCGGGGTACTCGCTAAAGCTGAGATTGCATTCGCTTTGTTTGCATGGCATACTATTACATAATCATTATTTTGACTAGAGCAACAAAAGCACCATCACCGCTAGCACGTGGACACCGACTTTGCCTCATTACTTGATGCAATGTCAATTGAAAGATGTGTATAATTAAACAAACGATATCTTATGCCTCCATTTCTTTTTCTTTTAATAAAATCCAAAGACGGTATACCTTGATGAACGCAACAGTGGATGTGCAAACTAATAGTAATTGTGATTTAATATAAACGAGCTTTATATACATTGCAGCCGTGCGATTTTGGTGAGATAAGCAAATATTCAATGAAGGGCGAATTTCATTTACTTCAAATATATTTACAATTCAAGCTACAACAAGCTTCAACTGAATGAGGCAAGTTGCCATAGGTTTACGTATGACAACAGAATTTATGACGACGATGAGTGACGAAAAGTTTACCTTACCTTAGGAGTTAACTTACTTTTATATGCTTACAACTGATTACCTAAAAATAAAAAGAAAACAAGAGCGTGCTCACTTTTAGCCAGAAATACAATGAAGTGATGCTGATATGCGTGAAGTAAGAGTGTATCACTAAAGCGACGAAAGCTTGTCAAACTACACCATCTGGTGTTCTGAAAGATCTTAACTTGACTTTTTAGTTTGGGTATAGCATTAGCAATATTCGACCGTTAATATGCGTAGATTTTATGATACGTTCAGAATCGGAAAGAGAGATTAGCTTGTACATATTATTCCCATTTTTTCAAAGGACCTTAAGTGGGCTAAATAATTCATAATCGAATCTTTATTGACTTTGTTTTATTAAAAGGTAGCTTCTTGAAGGACAGACGTTCAAGTTTATTTCGTTTAATCAACCTCTTTTTCTTTTTTTTATACCCATCACCGAAGGCTGATCAACATCAAATTCCGAAGTAATTCTGTGTGGCCGTCCATCCATCTGTTGTGAACATTCTCCTGTCCGTAAAACTGAAGTTATTAAGTCCAAATTTGGCACAAACATTGGGGGTTCTTGCACGCAACTGGGTATTGAAAATGAAAAAATCAGTCAAACGACACGCCTAAAATACTATGTAAAGTAAGGACAGCTCCATTATTCAAAAAGAATAAAACAATTGGTTTCTTGCTCATTACTCATAGACTACAGCAAATAAATAAACAAAAATTCCAACATATATTATTCTATGGGCAATGTAGTAGTACTTCTATCAAAATCGACAAAATCGTCCACGCCTACTCAATTTTATAGTAGATCATAATTTCATTATATGTTCAAAGCCTTTACAATGCCCAGAAGCAAGCTTCAAAAACCCGATAAACTAAATTAACTCTTGGTCAGTTTTAAATTCGGAATGCATCTAAACATGTCCACGTGTTCGCCTGTCCATTTGTCCATTTGCCTTACTATGTAGTATCTATGGTAAACATTCTCTCGTTCGCAAACTTGCAAAAAAAATTTAGAAATAACCAAAATTTTTCAAAGAAAACGCCTACAACGCCCACACATCTGTGTTGCAAAAACAGTGAACACATTTGCTGTAGTTTCCGTGGTTTTTGCTTGTTAACGCAAATACACCCACCCTATAAATCTCCACTTTTATTCTTAAAATAGAAAAAATCTGCCGCGTCCCCATATACTATATACTTGTTAATCCTGGTGAAACCGTTCCATCTGAACAATATGAAACTCAACAAGCGAAAAAAGGCCACTTAAGGGTAAAAGGAATTGAAAAGTGTTTTTCCTTCAAGTCCACATGCATCAAAAGCAAATCAGGGAGTGATCTTCAGCCGGGGCTGCGGGGAATTTCTCCCTCTCCAAATCTCCTAGAGGCTCCTTGGTATTATCGCGTGTTCAGATCGATACTGTAAGATTTAAGAGATCAGCAGCTCTGCAAGAAGCCTCGAAACCACGAAGTTTCTATCGCGAGGTTATCCGCAACCTACCCGATAAGTGGCAAAAAACCATAGATAACCATAGCAGTGAATATTTCGGTTATTAGGCTTTGAAACAAGAATACCTTAAATAAATTTGAATTTTAGCAAAAACCCGACATAATTCATTAGTACACCCACCTATTCATTATATACAAATCGTTTTTGCATATGTTCTATTACTTACGTGATAAACTACAGGTTATTAATTTATTCATCGTGAAATGGGTTCTAACTTGAGTAAGTGGTAAAGTTTTTGAACAACGGAATTTGACACCCCAAGCTATATTTACAAAGATAAAGACGGGAAGCGAGGGAGAGACGCGAGAGAACGCGAAGGAAATGAATATTGACAAGCAAGCAAAAGAATCATATCGAAAGCATATTCGGTTTTGTGCTATAAATACGAAATTTTAATCTCTAGCGGTAGAGTAATAGAGGTCAAGCAAAGCATAATGACTGCTGCAACGCCTTCTATTTTGTTGTCTAAAAAGCTCATAAAAACACTTTTATATACTTTGACGCTTATGCTTACTTTCATACGCAAAAATTTGAGTATTAATAAATCTTTTCATTTCTCTTTTATACATTTCGAAACACCTGAATCCACTCATAGTGAAGCTTAAGATGATATTGCTCCTTATATTGAGAAAGACTTCTGCGTAGTCATTTTTTTAATTACTTCCTCTTGCGTTATACGAGACGGGACAAACTAAGCATTATTTTTAAAGTCCATAGGATTGCATAAGTATTTCTTTTAAGGCCATATATATACCTTATGAAAGAAACTGAGTCGCTCTTAAGGCAAACATTTTTTGAGCTGTCGACGATGGGTTTCTGAAATTCGTGTAGAGGCGAGCCTTAGTTGTTGGTTTTAAAATGTTGCAAATCAAGTAAATATTATTTTTATGACAGTTTGCATAACTCGTGGCTCGTAAAACCCACAATTAATATACTTGGACATTTTTATAACACCTTCGTTCAAAAAGGCACCTACAAAATATTTCATGCGTTTAGGATTTGGAGGCGCAATATGTGAACTGGACCGTTTTTGTTTTGCGGTTCCTTACCGATAAGGTGCGATGTGTTTCATGCTGAAAATGATACTAACGATAAGCGCCAGCTTGTAAATTACTTAAGTTTATGACAACAAACCAACAAACGACTGCAACTTTTTATTTACTAACTTAAAGGAAATAAGTCATAAAATCCAAGAGAACTTAAAATTGTTTCTTATACAAAGTTGCCCTTAATAAATGATCGGTTGGCCGGCGAATGGCTGAATGCTCGTAAAAAAAAAAACAAAAAAAACAAAAAAGCAAACGAGCGAGAAAGCATCTGCTGTAGTGTCAAACAAATTTGTCATGTCAACATGTTGTCAAAGGAGTTGACATGAGCAGTTGATTTACCGTCATTAAGATTAAAGGTTCGTTAACATTAAAGCGAAAAAACAAAAAAAGATTCTTGTGCTCTTGCGCCGTTGCGTTGTTGCGTTGTTGCAAAACTTTGGAAAATGAATGAATTCAATTAATGAATGAATTTTCATTGATAAAGAAAAATAAATAAATAAATAAATAAATAAGAAAACAAAACTACCGTTTTCTTCTTTTAATTTTCGAAAAAAAAAAAAAACTTTTTTCTCCTTTAAATAACATATGCCCTTAAATAACATTTGCATGCAATGCAATTGCATCGCTTTACTTTTATTTCGATTTCTTTTGTTGCCAGCAGCCATTACTTCTTGTCTAGGTTGCGGATGTATTTAAATATTCAAACAATTCGTTCTCCAGTCAATATAGAACTATTCAGTTTAACTGTACATTGTCAGGCACGAATCTAAAGTGGGCGTACACACATTTACACAGCCACATATCTGCGTATAAAGTTTCTTTCAAATCAACTCACTCAATACAATGTAATGCATTTTCCCATTTCTCTTTTCCGAAACAATGTAAAAATATTCTCGCATTAAGAATTTGAATTATGCAAATAATTGTTGTGCATACGGCGATGGGCATAGATGCAAGATGCAAGATGCAAGATGCAAGATGCAAGGCGAGTGCCTCTCTCATTTCGTCGTCAGTCAAGCAGACAGTCTGTCGATCAGTTTACGTCTTTTGCACTGCTCATACCATATTATATGTTACTTACACGAGTATGTCCGTAATTTGTTTTTTTCTTTTTTGTTTGTTTTTCATATTTTATTCTCTTTCTATGATGAAACCCAAGCTCTTATGCATAGCCGTATGCGTAATTCTCAAATTATCGAGCAGAGCTTTACATTTACAGGATTTTTTAACTATGCACATAGGCAGGCATTAAGGTCTTTTTTTTTTTTTTTTTTTTTTTTTTGTTTAAAAAAAACACATATTTCGAAATGCGTTCTCCTATAAAACATCCACTACTAATAATAGGTAACCTTTCGAAATGAATCGAATCGAAGTAAAAATACATTCGCAGTGTGTTATTTATATCGGCCAATGTTGGCATAACAACTCCTCCAAAAATGTTTAATTGTTATTATTATTTAATTAGAGATCACGTTAGCTAATTCTGGAATGTCTATGTATTTGAGAAAAAATTGAATTAATGAAATGAATTCACACCTGTTCAAAGATCAACAAACTTTTAGGTTATTTAAAAGCAGATTTCTGAGATATTTGTTACACATAGGCATAGATTTTTAAGCATATTCTCCTTCATGGCTTTAAATAGTGGCAACGACTTAGATCTGTCCATCTGTCATTGTGTTCGTATGTCTGTTGACACCGCAATATCTACCTTGTCCCTTTTGTTAAGCAACAAAGCTCTTCTTAAATATTACTATCTTTTTATATTCATTGGGTTAACTTAAGAAAGCAGCTAAGGCGCTTACTGTATGGGATTATGCACAACATTCGTTATGCATTTTATACTATATTGTATACCACTTGCACAAGGGTGTATTAAGTTGGTTCTGATGCGTGCAACACGCATAGACCCACCTTTTATTATGTCGATCTAAATTTGTCTGTCGGTCCATCTGTCGACGTTATATTTCTGTGTTGAAGGTCCCAATTTTTGAGCTATTTTGATGAAATTTTTTACATGAAGATGTGTGGACCTAAGGACGGAACCGATTGAAAACAGTTCGGGTTGGGTCGTTTTTTCGACCACTTCTCATATAACGCCTTATTTTAAAAAGTTCTTACATGAATAACTGTAGGACTTTGCAGGATATTTGATGAAGGGCTGTGACACACTAAAGTGTTTTCACTTGTTTCTGCTGCTTATTTCTTATATCCACCACCGAAGGAAAAAGCTTCAGAGGCCCCACAAAGGATATGTTCTTGATCAGCATCAAATTCTAAATCGATTTAAGCATATCCGTCTGTCCGTCTGTGCAATATCTGTTGTAAACATTCTCTTGGCCGTATAAAAGAAAGCTATACGTTTCAAATTTGGAACACACATTGGAAATTCTTGCACGCAAGTGGTCATTGGAAATCGCTTAAACGCCTACAATACTACGTAAACTGAGGACAGCTCTGTTCTTCAAAGGGAATTAGAAAAGTGGAATTTTCCTCATTAGTCGTAAACCACAGTAAATAAATCTACAAAAATTTAAACCTATATTCTATAGGCGATGCTGTACTCGATCTACAAAAATGGAAAAATCGGTCGTGTTTACGTAATTTTATACTGTGTCATACTTTCATTTTTCTTTCAAAACCTTTATAACGCATTCCCATTTAAAAAACCCATTGATTAAATAGATTCTTGACTAGTTTTAAATTCGGAATGCACCTAAGCATGTCCATCCATCCATTTATTCATCAGTTGATCGGCGCCACTCTGTAGCATCTGTGGAAAGCTTTCTCCCGTTCGCAAACGTGAAGATATCGTTTACAACCCAAAGTTTTGAAAGAACACCTACAACGCACGTCTGCGCAACAAAAACTGCGAATATCTTAGTTTTCCCCGTTTTTGCTTCTTAACGCAAATACCTATAAATCTCAATTTTTATTCGAAGAAATAGAACAAATCAGCCACGCCCACCCAATGTCATAGAGTGTGAATATTTAGTTCTTTTCGTTTTTTCTAGTATCACGCTGATGGGTATAAGGAACTTGACGACGACCGAATATAATTTACTTACTCGCCTTTTCTTCAAGGAAACAACATAAATGGCTTTTCCTTTCATATCAAATTTTTTCTGCTTTTAACCTTTGACATTAACTTTTGTGCGATTACTGCGAATATATAAGCAGTATTTTGTGTTCTTTGTCAACTTTTTATACCGTTGTTCACGGAATTTGAAAAAATGTCTCCTTCTCAATCTCTTTGTCTGTCCGTCAGTTTTTCTGAGCTCTTCGTTCATCGACATTTTATCAGCATACTTCTTTGTCGCGGTCTGTTTTTCCTTTTACGTTCTTCTGACTTTACAGTTAATCATATTTTATTCTATACCTTTCGACATTATGGAGATTCTCTAATTTTGAAAGTTAGTCTGAGGGGCCATTTTATCATGGAATTGGACTGAAGTCTTTAAAGTTTAACTTCTGCCCTTGCCTTGATGGCTTATTAGACGAAACTCAAATATTCATAGGCTCGATTACCGGCACCCTCTGCCACTCGCTTAAAAAATAATCCTACAGGTGAGAGGACTTTAACCAAGACTGGAGTGCTAGGTATGAAAGTTTCGGTGTGATTCAAACAGACCGCTGCGAGCAAGTCGAAGCCTACCTGGGCGTCTAATTAATTAATGCCCCCGCAATTGGAATAATCACAGTCGGCTCGACTATTCCGCAAACAGTGAGGCCTTGCAGGCTGATTGAACCGAATTGTTCCCGACGCTATTACTTTTTTTTAGACATCCCTACAGACATTCTCCTAAACATATGTGATTTACGAGTGACTGGGCAAGCTGGGCCCTGTTGATCCAATAGTTTTAGTGCATCTTGCGTTAGAATCACCGGCGTAATGGATGTTATCGTTATGCAAACTCTTGCCTTCAGATAATCCATACTTTCTGAATTGCCATTCAACTTATTCCCCCTAACATTCTAATGTACAAAGAGAAGGTATGAACCCAACACAGTTAGGCACCTATTCATTTCTTCTTCTTCTTACTTCTCTGACACTCTCCATAATTAAATCTTAAGCTCCGTAGCAACTGAATTTTTGCAGAGAAGAGTGTGCAAGCAGGCGTCCCCTAACATCCTCGATGACTTCTTCAAGATAGAGTTGCCCTCGCCGGCAGGATTAATTCATACGCGAGAGCAAAAGGAAAACGTAGGGCTCGATAAGTTGGAACTTTAAATTACTGTGTAGATCCCGTACCCGAACCTAATGCTACATACGACAGTTCAATCGTACATAGAACAATCCACCGCAAGCTGTAGCCACATGTGGCGATGAGCTTTAAGCGATTCCATTAAATGTACTTTTTAATTAACATTTAATATAAATTTCATAATTTTTTCAATAAGGCCTGACAGTTGAACAACTCTCTTCTTGAAACGGCAAGTGGGCAAAATGATGTCGATGGATTGCGATCGATACGATGGCGTTTGATTCTAAATCGAATTTCATACTAATTAAGAGAATTTTATGCTGACATCCATTTATTGCGAACGGAATTATGAAATTTTGTGTCTTCCTCCCTGGTGGTCCGTATACAGCTTAAGATTATTATTATTATTATTATTTTTTTTGTTTGTTTTTTTATACAACAACGATTTAATCATTTTTGGCAAGTTTTTGCTAAATCCTTTAATTTTTCATATAAGTTTTTACTGTCTTTAATTTATTTCTTATTTTCTTGAAATCTTAATTTCCTTTATGGCTGCCGGCAATTTTTGAACAAATTTTTTAGCAATTTGATCTTAAGCATTTACTTGAAGTTTTCGACTTTCCAAGTTATAAATTCTTCTCTTCCACAGTTAGTGTCCACGCGAACTCTTTAAGTGTACACTAATCTAAATATATTTTACAATATTTATTATTATTTCGCTTTAAAAAAAAAGAAAAGAAATCTACTAAAATAATAAATAAGCAAAGAAAAAAAAATCACAACAAAAATTGGTAACAACCTAAAGCTGCCAACCAACGGGCTACTGGTATTTTAAAGTTGAACAAAAAAAAAAAAAAAAAAAAAAAAAAAAAAAAAAAAAAAAATTGAAATAATAAAAAATATGTTCAAAAGTATTTCGGTCTTGTTGTGCATATGCTTATCCCCCTTACCATTTGAATTTGTTGTTGTAAATGTCTTAAATGGTTAAAAGAAAAGTAAAAAAATGAAAACTAAAACGTCACCCAGTCAGCCAAGTAACCACCACTAACAGCCAAACAACTAACCAACCAACCAACCAACCAACCAGCCAACCAACCAACATGCTAAGACAAAGCGACGATAGTACAAAACCATGGCAGTAGCAACGGTAGCCATAAGTGAGGTTAACCCACTTCTGGTACAGTTTGAATGGCTTTTTACATACAACCAACATTTTGAAATGCACACAAATGTGAATTTAATTCCACTTCCACGAACTACGAATTGATTGTGATTAACTGGCTGGTACGTATGATTGTGTTTGCACAATAGCCTTTGCGCGCGGTGTCAGCTACAAATGCAATAATAAATGAATATGCAAAAAAAAAAAAAAAAAAAAAAAAAAAAAAAAAAAAAGAAAACAAGGAAAACCGTAAAAAAAAATGCAACGCCAAAGCATCCAAGCATGTGTAGAAGACCTGCCGGCCATTACCAACATTGAAGCACTGCGGGATACTAATGCCCACATAACGCCATATATAAACACACACACACACAAACGCATTCATATGGTTGCCTACTGTTACGTATCACATTCGTTCGTCGCTTCGTTCGTTCGTATGAATATCTTAAATTGAGGCAAGAAAGCAAATCGTAAATGACCATAAATACAATTTCTTTAAAAAAAAATGCCATAAGTCAATATAAGCAAATGGTAACAGGCATACAAAAGATTCAAGCTGTGAGTGAAGTTTAGTTTAAAGTGCTTCCTTTTTAAGACCGCGTATGTATATGTAAAACCCAAAAGTTTAAAAATCACGGCAATTTA
>CCAG010012875.1:0-33064 GCA_001077435.1 Glossina morsitans morsitans | reverse complement strand
TATATTGACCTAGATTATGGTCAAGTAATTCACTAAAGAATAATATAGCTCTATCAGATGTTGAAGAAGGAACTAAACAGGCAGAATTATCACTGTTACACCAAGTGACTTGAGGCAAGTTGAAATCTCCCAACACAACGACAAAATCAGTAGGTCTAGACTGCTTGGCCACTTCACAAATGAGGGAAGCCTGGTTCTTATATATGGAGATATCCGAATTTGGGGGAATGTAGGAGCATGTAATAAATAGCTGTTTATTAGGTATTCTCGCTCGAATGGCGATAAATTCGACGTGAGGAGACGTGGGAAATTCTATCGAATAGGAGGGGACTGACGCAGATATGGCAATTAATACACCGCCACCAATGCGATTCAATCGGTCACTTCTGAATACATGGAAAGAATTATGGAATAGTTCCGACGAATGTATATCAGGTTTTAACCAAGTTTCAGTGAAAGCAAAACAGAAAAATTCAGTGCTTACTGACTTTAGAAAAGTCGACCGAATTTTTGAATTTAGGCCCCTAACATTTTGATAAATAAGACATAATGGGCCTGAAGAAACATTTAGTTTTTTGAAGGCGACTGACCTACAGCATTGGAATTACGGGGTCGATTTCGAGGAATAAATACCTTAATTAAGGATCCTACTGGCCACAGGGGTTTATTTAACAATATTTCACTGTTTTCAGTCGGAACTAGTATTTTAAATGAAGATATTGCTCTCAGTCGAGAAGCAGCCAATTTGAGAATGCTAACGCGCTTCAAGTTGACTGATGGGGCTTTCGCCGCTAGATAGCTTTTTATATTATCTACCGATGTTTCCGGTGCCAGTCTTGACACAAATATTATTTTGGGGAAAAGACAAAACAACCAAAAAGTGGTGACAAATTGACGAAAATCTTCTGATATACATTTTCTTGCGAAATTCGGAAGGAAACCTAATTATGAAAACAAATATTTTAGGATTCATTACCTATTTAAAATTCATTACACGTTTTTAAATTGAGAAACCAATTTTTAAATTCATTAAACGTTTCTTCAATCTTTACCTAAAAGTCGGCGTCTCTGTGTTTTTTTTTTTTTTTGTTCTCTGTGCAAAAGCCTTTTTGTACAGTGATGTCTAATTGAAAAGATATCATTAACTCATTGCATCGTTGTGAAATGTCAGTTCCCCATTAATTTTGCATCCTTTGGGATTTATTTAAAAACTCATTTGCTGGAAATAGGGCCATATAATAGAAGAGGGTTTACGCTTGATGAATTGTGTTGCTAAATATATGTTTATTGATGTGGATGTGTCCTTTCTATTATGGTTTGAGGCTTTTTGATGTCTAAGTTGCAGCTAAATAAATGTAATATGAGCAACTAAGTTGTGGCCACATCTATATAAAGAAAAATTTACGAATAATTAGCGATTTTAAAAATAACAATATGAAATAGCAGTGTTGAACAATTAATGATAATAATTTCGCTTACATGCTCGAATGTTTGGTTTTTTAAACACGTAATGTTAATTTAAAAATACAATACGTAACTAAGGTAAACATTAACTAACTGTTTTAAAAGACATCTACCAACAAAGCAACTATACCAACAAAGCAAAACTAGAAAGTTGGAATTAATATAATTTTTTAATGAATTATAATAAAAGAAAGAAAACTTTGCTTTTAATAATACACTGTAATGAAAGGGTGTGTGGTAATTTGTGTAAAAATGTAGAGAGGGTTTACTAAATTCACGAGAAACATAAGATTGCCTATGAATCTTTTCTCATGCATGATTTTGATGATAGTGTAAAATAAACCCTAAGCTGCTTGGACCTCGTTTTGGCCTCACAGGTTCTCCGTCTCTGAGGCGGGGGTGTTAGAGTTAAGTTAGAAGTTATGTAGAATAAGTTAGAAATTAAGTAGAATAAGTTCGAAGTAGTGAAGTCAGAAATTAAGTAGAATAAGTTAGAAGTAGTGAAGCTAGAAATTAATGAGAATAAGTTAGAGTTAGGGAGCCGTTCACGAGGGTCACGAAGGAATAGACGTGCGGTAACAACGACGGTGCTAGATGAGAAAAATGAGTTTGTGAATTAGAGAAGATAAGTAAAATTGAATGAAAATAAATGAATCAAAGGCTTTAAAAACGAAATCAATTTAATATAATTGATTAATGCTTAGAAAATGAAGACAGTGGATCACTGGGCGCAGTCAGTTAGTGAGCTAATATCCAAAGTGAAAAGGGATATACATAATTCAACCGAAAGCTAACAGAACACTGAAAACTGAAATTTTCTTGTGAAAAAACCTGCAGCCGCTGAGCTAGGGGCAAAAAGTCAGGGCAGGTCAGGGGCAAAAATAGCCCTCAAAAGTGGCGCCCGAGCAGGGACTTTTGTACACAAAAACAAAAAAATAATAATAATAATAAAAATATCGTTATTGAACAAGTACGAAAAGAAGAAACAACAAGAAATTTTAATTATGTAGTGTTAATAAAATCTTCTAATAATTGCATTCTATATAAAAACGGTTAAGGAAAAAAAAACAAGGATATTATACAAAGAACTGGAAATTTCGTGGGCTCCGTCGTTAAACGTGCAAACAAGAAACGCTAGGTTAATGTGAAAATAAGTGGGGAAAATCAGCAACTACTTTTTTGATAATACGTTTTGTTTCCTTTGGTTATTAAATTAAATCGCAACGGCTATTAAAAAAAAAAAATAAGAAAAATTAAAAAGCTCTTTACTCATTTTCGTAAATTTTCTTGATATTACTGAATAAAAGCATATCAAATAAGGAATGAAGGGAATTTTGCATGGTTTGTATGCAAAAGTTGTAAAAATGATCACTACATCAGACGGCAAGAACAAACAAGTAGGAAAAAAAACAAACACAAACGTATAACCGAAACAACAACAACGGCGGGTATTTAAATACCCATAAGAACTCATGTATATGAAAGTACCGCAACGTCGTCGCCTAAAAGCCGTTGAGCAGATAAAATCAAAAAAAAAAAAAAAAAAAATTGAGGCGAATTGACAAATTGCTACGGCAGCAGTGTAAAGCAGCCAACGGAGAGCGCCAATAGACTCATAGAATTCGGGGTTTGAATCGAACATCGGAAGTTGTGTATGATTGCGAAGCAAAGGAAGAAAGAAAAAATAGCCATTAAGTGGCATTCATTATCAAAAGCAAGTGTCGATTGCGGAGATAATTTTGAGTGATCTTAATTTGATGTTAAAATAAACAGACTCCATTTGTAATAATTTGTGTCTCATCGCCTTCTGCAGTATTATCCAAAACGACGAAATTTAAAAGCGATATATGAAAAATTTTTAAAAATAAATATATTGCAAATAATCTTAAAGTGCTTACGCAGAGTTTGTTAAGTTAAAACAATATAAAATACTGATAAGCAAATAATGCATAAACGCATAAATATTATTTGGAAAAACGGAGAAAGTTGTAGGAGTTATACCAATTTTTTTATCGCGTGAGTTAACATAAAGAAAACAGAAGATAAAATAATATCCAAAGAAAAAAAAGGATCGAAAGAATGTGTTAAATTCTGGAGGTATTAAATAGTTGTAAAGCAGATGAAAGCGCATAAACTTTTATTCCCAAGTGACTTATGCGGAAAAGTGCTGGACTGTAAAAGGAATACGTTTTATTAAGATTGGCTGAATGTGTTGTATTGTAAAGAAAATTGTGTTTACTAGGGTACTGTGTATTCTATACTTAGGGAAGATTCCCCATGAATCCTTCCCAAGTGTGACAGAGCGTCGTTGGTGGTGAAACGTACGTGTAACCCTAATCTGCTCGGCTTCAGTGCGCCAAGTCTCTCCGTCTCTATGATTGCCAATATGACTCGGCAAGAGACGGTCCCTACGGTAAGTAGATAGAAGGCGAGTTGAACGCCTGGAATGTTTGCGAGTAAAAACGCATAGTTTTTGAGTTGCATAAAACAACTGGTTTACTTAATTTTTCTCACCTGTTTTAATACAAAATTTTGCCATTAAAATTAATGTTAACCTAAACATAATTATTTTAATTGGGGCGCCTGGCATCGTATTGCCTTTCGTAATGCAATACTTAGCCAGTTGAAGTGCGACAAAATTATTGTTTTATTTTTCCCACAGATGCAGATTCAGCATAATTCTGTCTGCACTTCAAAGTGGATGCATATGTCGATATGCAATCACACTACAGTATACGTCTGCTTGTGCTTTGGGAAAAAGCTATAAAATCAACAACGACAGCATCAACAAAAAAAAAAGGACAAAAACTCGTTTAAGAAGAAAATTTAATAAACTATCAAAGAAAAATTGTAATAATTTTCTTTCTCTTACAGATCTTGTTAATATATAGAAGATATAGGTAGCTGCGTAATTTAAAGTTTGTGGGAAAAAAAAGGTCGAAGCAGAGTTTTCCCTAAACATAATGAGGCGTGTGTGGAACATTTCCTTCCTACGGCAACGGCAACGCGTAGATTTTCGACAAAAAAAGGGAAAAAGGTCCCCGAGTAAGAAGGAACGACCGACACATGAATGAGGCACGCAAGATCGAGAATAGGGAAAAATCTTTCCCAACCGAAGGGAGTCCTACCAATTCGATCTGTCAGCTGGAAGGAAGGAAAACGCAACAACAACAACATCATCAACAACAAAACAGCAACGACAGGGTGCGAGTGCAGATCAGTAAGCAAGCTACGTGCGCATGTGTGCGTTAAAGCATTTGCTCCTAAACCTTAATTTTTTATATATATTGTAAAGGTCTTTGCGGCCCATATCTCTCGGGCTGGGGTAGCGGCCCAGGAAAATGCAAGAAATTTATATTTACGGATCTTTATTTTATTTTTACACTTTGTTACTTAATTATTCACTCTTCGCTATCCGCGGTCGCGTCCCGACTTCATGAACTCCTCTCACTAACTCATCCAACAAGACTAACTAAATTGTTTTTCCCTACTCTATTCTTAAACTATTCTTAATCTACTCTTAGTCTACTCCTATTCTTAATCTATTCTCAAGCTTATTTTTTAACTTACTTCGTTACCTTAAGTTCTAACTTACTTCTCTACCTTAAGCTAGCACTCTCTCTTTCCCCACCAGAAACTCCTCGACATATTCCCGCCCCCAAACACTTCGCCTACAAAACAAACGCTATCTACTATTCCACTTGACAGGTACCTACAGTTAGTTAACACCCCCCACAACGCCGCTCAATTGCGGCATGTGTTTGCGCTTTTGTTTCTTTCGTTAACATATCAACGATTGCCCTATAACTTAAAGAAAAATAAAACAAAAGAGTTTTTTTTTTGTTTTTTTATTTTTCTTTTATATTTGCTTGGAGATGTAGATTTTTAGAAAAGGTAAAAAAAAGGGGAAATATTAAATAATAACTATCGAATAACCAAATTTTGATGGATCGTGAAAATTGAAATTCCAAAAATCTAATAAAATTAAAAGGACAGCACTGAGTTATAAAATAAAGAAATAAAAAAAATATATATAATAGTAATATTACAGGAAGCAAACATGGGTAGCCGTTTAGCCGTAAGTTAAACGAGAATAGCTTCAATTAATGATAAAAATATGATTTTTTTAAAAAACAATCTAAACGCTCATAAAACTATCCATTTAAAATTCTTAAAGATATAAACTAGAGAAAAACAGTGAGCAAGATCACTGAAAACATTTTTCGTTCATTAAAAAAAAAAAAAAAAATTTTAAATTACAAGGACAGTGAAGTCTTTTTCTTTCTTCAAACAAAAATTAAATACTACGTACCCAAATATATAATTTTTTTTGTAACTTATAAGATATAACATCTCATGAAATTTTTAAGAAAGAGTTTTCCTTCTACAAATTGTCTAAAGGAATACTAAACAATGTTAAATAATGTTAAATAAATCTCGATCATTTTCGAAAAGTCTGCAGACTACTTTTGAAAGCCGAGCTGTCACATAAACAAAATTCCTGCAAACCCGGTAACCATTTACAAAATCTCTGAGAATCAAAATACGGATGAGGAAGTGATAACCACCTAGTGGGATCGTTTACCATTGTTCAAAATTTGATGGAAACACTTCTGTAAAAGTGCGAAAGCTTACAGCTCGCCGCACCGATTGGCGGTACACTCCGAATTTTCCCGGCAGCGCCCGACACGAGACTTGTCATTGAAATAGCCAGCAAATGGGTACTCAATTTTACCACCAGAGAAACACCACTGTGCTACAATACGAAGCAGAATCCTCAAACACACCGGAATATACACCTGCCATGCAATGAAGCTCGCAAGGATACGAATGCATCCTGCGAACCTACCATCAGTCGTCCCCAGCGAAATCAACGACACCACGCTTTTACCCCAACCCATATCTGGTAGAGCCGGGGTCTTTAGCGACTTACAAGACCAGACACAGCGAACGAATTAACCTGGTAGAGTCGGGATCCCCAGCGGCTTACAAAACCAGTCACAGCGAACTAGTTAAGTTAATGTCGGGGTCCCCAGCGGCCTACGAGACTAGCAACAGTGAACGACGTAACCTGATAAAGTCGGGATTCCTAGCGGCCTACTTGCCTGAAGGACAACCTACCGATCGATTTCGAGGAGGCAACGCCCATTACAAGTTTTCACCCATCGCTCGGGTCAGGTCAACAAATTGCGAGCCCTGCCGTGGCCAATGTTGACACATAACCCGCCTGCTGGCAACGATCCGGAATCACGAAAGGCAGAAGTACATGAGAGCTGATGGAATCTCCCGCTAACAAAGGGTAGACACCACGTCCGACGGCACGGACCTATGCTTCGAGGACAATCGGATTAGCGCAACGATTATAATCGCCGGCCAAGGAGGTGACATTTTCGTACCGGAAAACCACAGGTACACGAGCGCTGATACGGTCTGCCGTCAACAGAAGGCAACAGCAATTCATAACAACGTCACTGGCGACACCAAAACAACAGCATCAGCAGCAATTGAACAACAACGACAACGACGACGCTGACTACCAGACCAACTAATCGGGCCCCTGCAGCAAAAGCAATATGCACACCAAAATACCAACAATAACTTTAACGGCCACTCTTCGGTTGGAACAGGCCATCTGGAATCGGGTAGGTCTCCAGCAATGGCGGTCGTAGAAAGGGGAACAGCAAGAAACATAAAAGTTACTGGTAATGAAAACAAAATTTCTTATGAAACTGAAGTTAAACAAATTACTTCACATTCACCTATACCGGGTGGAGGGAGCCGCTGAGCTACGTCAGCACCAGGTTAGGAGCAAAAATAGCCCTCACAGTATATAGATAGATATTTCGGAACGTTGTCCCACGAAGTTTACATCTAAAAGAAATACACGTGCTATACTCTTATATAAATAGACGGATTGACGAAGCCTACTTAGCCAATGGGTAGATTATAAGCCCCGCGCTGTTCTGTACCGTACCCCACCTACGGGCACCTGCGTTCCACGCCTTGCAATGGGCCTCAAGTTGAGTCCGATGACCCCTCTAATCTGCCTTTCTATCATAATAAAACTAAAAGACTTATCATTTTATATATTTTTTTTAAATAACTTAAATTTCTGTCTCCACGTGTTCTCCTATACAACATCCGAAAGACCTCTCTTGAAGACCGGTTCATATTCCAATGCGTCATTTAACTCGATTTACCAGACATACACTTTTCATAAATGATTTCTGCTCTTCTTTACTTTACAGTTATAGGTGGCAAAGGCTAATCGCATACATATACGTTGTGTATATGTACGTTTATGTACATAATAGTTATTTTTTTCTTTTTTCTATATATACAGTTTTCATAGTTCATTTTTAGCATAAAATTTTCTGTTTTTAATCATTAAATGTATTAACAAAAACAAAGTAAATTGTTATGTGTTCAAGTTTTCATTGTTCCATTGTTGATGGTCGTATCGTTTCTATATTTTTTTATATACTCTTGCTGTTTCGTAATCCGTTGTAATATTTCTCACTTTTCTTAACTGTACGGGATTTTTAACATTTGTAAATTTTCAATTTACTTTAAGTTTTGTTTTTTATTATTATTAAGCACTAATTTTTTTCTTTTTAGCTAAACACTTGTAATCTTTTGGCACTGATTTTAATTTTTATAGTCTTTTAGTGGTCTTCTGTTCTACGTTGCAACATTTTCAAACTTGGTTTTGTATAGATTGTGTTTTATAAAATTGTAAACAATTTCAAAAACATTACTCGAAAAAAGTACCCGATACTGGGCGTCTAAGTAGCCTAGTCAACCCTCCCACTTCTTTATAATCCACTAATGGCTCCCACAGTTTCAGCCGCTGAGTGCTTCGGTGGATTACCAGAGATAGCAGCGCATAAAGTTGCCCAGTCTATGCCGCTTGCCACCAGTATCGAGCTTTGCCTTTTCAGAAGGTTCACGAAACGCTATTAGGTCTTCCGTGCGTGCTCCAAGATCAGGCCATTTTTAGGCATTGCGTGGACGTCGAGAGACTCAACTTTTCTTCTACTTTTTCTTTCGCTACCTTTCTTGCTTTATTCCATTGAAAGTTGGGGAGTTCCTGCAGAAGATGGAGTGACTCGTGATGAGAGCTGAGAAGGACATCCTCATCCTTTATGGATGGTTTGGCAGTACCAACAGTCCCTTGAGAATTTGGTTTTGTAAATTCTAGCGTTGCTTCTTTTATATAGACAGGTCGGCAAGATTAGGCAAAGCAGTCAATCGAGACAGAGCCCTTATATCTCGAAGGGGCTATTTTGTTTCCCCAGAGGTCGCTAAGTATCTGGGGTACACTATTCGGAGATGTATTCACGTATTGCCATATGTCCCTACGAGACGTGCGATACTCGGGATGACGGGTATGCCTCTCTAGATGTATCATGATCTGCTAAAGGAACAGTGGCACATTGGGAAGTGTACTCGCGCATAGCGCGAAAACTTCGTTTACTGGAATCCTTTTAGTGTCGAACATGCTCTTGTTGGCCGTCTATAACTCGTGGTTTTCCTTTATGATTCTTTATATACTAAGCCGATTGTTCCTTCAATTTCCTTTTTGCTGCTGGAAGTTTTATTGGTGAAGCGAATTCTTAACGATCTTCCAAAAAATGCTTTGGGTGGACATATTCCTGTTGCACAAAGTGTTGTGTTCCTTAAGACGGTCAAGGATTGTTGAAGCATTGTTTCTAAAGAACAACGAGGATTTACTTCAATATTTGCAAGAATAGACTTTTTGAAAGGTCTCCCATAGATTTCAGCCTGTCCATTGGTTGCCTGATGTCCACAAATTTGTCGGGTGTGCGGCCGAAAAGACAGGCGTGCTGATATGAGGCGTGCTCATACCAATGAGCGCGACAAACAAAATGCTCGAAATGATGTTAAATTAGATGGAGCGAGGAAGAAGAGTCACTTCGTGCTAAGAAGGAGACCAAATTAACAGCCGTCGGCACTCGTTTCTTGAATAAAGCTTTGGCACCTCTATTTCTATTTAGTTCGCTGGAAGCTATTAAAAAAGACCTGCCAAAAAGAGACTAATCGCAAAAAGGTCCAAGATTATATTTCGATGGAACGCGATCAAGATAGTGAAGCAAGATCTGACGCAAAGACCGAACTGGAAGACCATCTTCCAAAATGGTTTCCTGTGCATAGCGAGGCTTTTAACAGTGAAGAATTAATGACCAGATAGGACCCCTTTTAGAACTCCTCGGCTATCTTAACGCTATATTTCCTATTCGACCGAAAAATACGCATCCCTAAGGAAGTTGTCAAAACATTCGAGAGCAAGAGAATCGGCGAAAACGTGTGCGTCAGGAATATGACCGAAGACAAATGAACTGGTCCAAGCGCCAAACTGGATGCACCGAGGAAATTCAAGAGCCTACAAAATCAACAAATTCACCACAACGCCTAATGAAGGACTGTAATGGAGCAAGATTGTTCTTCTTGACAACGCATATTCAGAAGATTTGGAAAGAATCTGGTCGCCTGCCAAAGGCAATCTGTATCCCAAAAAAGTCGTCGGGTGAAAATCCGAATTTTCGAGTTAGATCCACTGCAACTTGCGTTCCTGACAACCGATGGTACCGGGTATAACGCTATTCAACGCTTAAGCGATTGCGTCACTCAGTTTAGAGAAAATTGTAAACTCCACGAGTTCGAAGTAAAACTCATTTTCAATTAGATTAACAGACGTTCTTTCTTAGCAGGCATCAGAAAAGCTTATTTGTGGTAAGCGAGATCAAACATCTAAGGTTTTATTACTACCGATAGGTTCCCAATATAAACTGATTAGCTAGTAAATATTGTTTTAGTTTTGCACTTACTATACAAGGCCCAATTTATTAACGCAATTTGCATAGTGTTTAGTTTTTAAAAAACATGTAGAATTTGTCATGAGACTGTGTTTAAAAAAAAGGAAAATAAAAAAAATTTTTTTTTTCTTTTCTTTTCTTTTTCTTTTTCTTTTCTTTTCCTTTTTTTTTTTTTTTTTGGTCGGTCTGGTCCTTGGTCCGTTGGTCGATTCGACGTCCGCCGGTAATTGTCCTCCTCCTCACCTCCCGTCCCTCATGCGCGCCTCCTCCGCATACCCCTAACTACGATTAGCTAAAAAAAATTACATGTTGATTTTTGTTGCCTAGGATTGAGATTTATACTTTTATTTTAATATTTGGGCCATCGATTAAAATAGTCTTCTCTTTCTTCTTTTCTTTTCTCTTTCTTTTTTTTTATTTTCGTGTAATTTTTTAATACATTATTTTTTATTTATGGAATTTTATAAAATATCCTATCAACATACCCATGTTAATTTCTGTATCTTATTAATTATCTACTTCTACCTGTTACCACCAGTGGTTTTCTCTCCGTTCCCCGTTGGGTTCATCGCTTTGAGATTAGGCGCCATCACTTTCAGTAGCTCGTGCAAAATTTATAATGCGTCCACTGGAAGGTGTTTCTATTTCTTTGCGCATGGGGAAATTCTTCAAACGATTGAAGAGAGTTTTCCAAAATTTTCCACGCAATCTCTTCGTTGTTCCTTCGGTTTTTTTTTTTTTTAGAAATAATTCGGTTTTCGTTAAGTCAAATTTCGCGAAGTTCCGGAATGATTACAACCTTCCTGGCAAATGCGCATATAGAAAGAGATCTGGTAGATCCAAATCCACAACCTAGTGATAGGAAAACTTCACTAGAGTTCTCTCTAAACGGAATGAACGCGTAACTGCATCGCAAATTATCGCAATTTCTTAATGATAAACGAAAAATATCCTTTTCAATAACGACCGTCAAAAAGGAGATAATAGCAGGGGTTATCCGTTTATTACTAAAACGCGTTTGACTTTTAATTGAATTTAATTTTCTTTTTTTTTTTTCAATAAATTTTTTGTTTTTTTTTTTTGCAAATATTTGAATTCAAATTTAATAGTGTTTCTGTTATTTTTTTATTTAACAACTTATGTATATGAACACATATTTTCAACAAAAAAACTGGAGTCAGCCAAACAATCAAAAACCCCCGAAAAACAAACGCACTCGTTGACTTGCACAACTTCACTCCTTGAGAAGAACCTTTCGGTTTGCTGATCAACACTCGAATCAATCGAAAAACCAAAAAACCCCCACCAAAAATTCTTCTCGCATGATTTTTCTATATTTTTTTTTTGCTCTCTTTGCAAAGCTAGCGGCTAGCCGCTATTTGCAAAGAACCGCAATATCATACGCAAATAAACTTAATGTCTGAAAGCGAGGAAGGAACAATTTCTGATGTTGTCAGAGAATTATTAACTGCTGTCAACACTACCACACCATCCTAATTGGTTACTTGCAAACCTGGACGATACACTTCCGCCTTTCCTTTAACACTACGATATGGTAGTTGCAAGTAAAAGAATCACTATGTAAATCACGTGGCTTAGCATTTAAACCACGGAAATCCTGATGAAGAACAAATAATGCGGCATCTAATTTTCTCAGTTAGTAAGAAGCCCAAGTGAGGTCGTTCCTAATCTTCTTTTGCGGAAACTAACGCCTATTCGGGACAGAATTTGACATCCAGTATTATAAGATAATACTCGGCAAACACTAACAGGCTCTTAATCTTCACGTGATTTCTCAAAACGCCAACCGTAGTCCTTACGGCAAAACGTAATACAAGCACTGTTTTCCTTGAATGATCGCGAGATCAGAATTGGCAACCTTATGCTGGCTAGGAAGATGTTCAGATGATTTGGGAGCTTTTAGCAAGCCCCCTTCAATATTCGACTGACGACTAGCTACAGTAGTTCTAGTATTGGAAGTCCGTTAATCCAAATGATCAAGACTGTTACTATGTTTTAGGTGTTGACTGCTAAGAGATGTATCAATTAGTTAAAAATCAATAATAGGTATCTGTAAGGCCTGTAGCGGTTGCCCACTTGACACGTTACCCATTTATCAACCACAAATCTTGTCGGACAGAGCGGACAAATTCAGGCGAATTCAGATCCAAATATGGCGAGAATAATTGCAATTTCAAAGCCGTCATCGATTGTGAGTAATCAAAACTCCCACAATATTGACAGCTATAAAACATTTGTTGGCACTTTAAGAACTTTTGGGACAAAATGTTTACATCATTACAGAGTTCCATAAACTAACGATAAGTTTACTAAAATAGCTTATAAAAATCTAGATCCTTTGATCTACATTTTGGATATGCCCAACGAAGACCCTATTAATAATATGGTTGGATTATCCGGCACGAAAACAAGCACACTTTGGATGTGCAGCAGAATCACACATCCAGCATAGCAAAAAGCGCTCAATAAAGTTCGTATCAGAACATTTATTATAACGGACCAGCTGACAGCACATTAGAGATTCGACGCACATAAAAAAAATTTAAATATTTCTAATAACAGAGTGTGCAATGTTGTACAGAAAATTAGGTATACCGAAATGAAGTAAAGAAAAGATGAAAAAGCAGAACTCTTCAAATTAGAAAAACAAACATTCCCTAGTTTCTGTACAGTTGACTTACTTTTGACACAAAAACCACAATGGTACACAAAATAATTCATAAAACTTTAATTTATACTACTAGGAATATAATTATTTTAACAAGCATTTTAACAAACCAGAAGCCGCGCTAACTCAACTATATATATCTTACACGAAATATTACTTTCACTTCAATTCTTTACTGAAGAAAAACTACTTCATTTAGATAAACATACGCGCACAGAAAAATTTCATTGAATGTATGGCAGTAGCGTTGCCAAAGTATATTTATCGCCCTTAGTATTGTCATCACCAAGGATTGAAAATTCTTATACAACGTATGTTTAACGTATATTTAACAAGCTATGATAATCATACTTAAATTCATAACCTTGAAAACAATTGAAAACTAAGAAGAAAGCAACATAACAACATAAACATGAAAATATAAATGTCTGTTTTCGGGAAGCCAGTGCAGAGACAAACTCCTTCCAATAATAATGAGCCATCTGCCATGTTTATTCCGCTTTTTTTAAATATTTAAATCTGACGATGCTTTCCCGTTCCCAACTTAGGGGATATAACCATATTTCTTTGGCCTTCTTTCAATTGATTGTGATTCACATCTTTTAATTTCTCAATAACTTAATCTTGTTCCACAATTACATATTCATATTCTCAGGTTACTCTACTAAAACTTGCTTGTGCAAGATTCTGTTGACTTTTTGATTGTTTCCACTTTGATTTGCCATCGCTTTTCACTCTTTTTGTTGTTTTTCTTCTATTATTCTAGTCTATCTGCTTTTTTGGCTACTATTTCTATGATCTTGTTTCCTGCTTTCAATTTCTGCTGTGCTATATTCGTTTCAGTGCGAGTCGTCATTAACTTTTGTTGTTTTCTTTGCCTACCAAAGTTTTCTTGTTGCGCTTGTTTTTTCTAATTTATAGTATCCAAAAATTTTGTTGCCTGCATTAACCATGACTTTTCAAACGCATCGTCAAATATGCGCACTGGAAAGTTATCTTTTATAACCATTCCATTTAATCGTCTATAATTTATGTTCACATGAGTTTGTTTGACCAGTACCACCGTGCTTGCCACTGGTAATGCTGACTTCCCAATAACCTCAGCTTGCAGCCAATTTTCCACTTTATTTCTGATAACTTCTCGCTCGTTTATTGGTAAACGCGTTGGCGAATGTCGAAAATGTTCGAAATTATCGCCAGGTATGATTTTTATTCTGCGTGGACACTGCTCACCGGCTTCTCTCAGTGAATAATCAGAAATAATTTCTTTGACAGTTTCTCTATATTTTGTTGACACATAAAGTTCATCCCCACTGATGTTATATAATACAACGATAAATTGTCATTTTGCTTTCGTTTTCTCAATGATTTTATTTCTTTTGCATTTATCGTAGCAACAAATTTTTTAATAAGATCATGTCCTATAATTGTCCGGTATTACATGTCGTAATACCACAAAATCATCTTCGTCTTTCACATTGTCTATGTTTTTTTAACTTTTCATTTACCAATCGTATTTGCGTGTGCACATTGCAAATCATTAAGTCTTTCGACATAATATTGTAAAGTGTAATCTTTAAAGTTCTTTTCATACACACTTTCTTCTATAACGCAAACATCAGAACCTGGGTCTATTAAACAGGAAATTGGTATATCGTTTATTAAATCGCTTTAGCCATATTGTGTTCTACAATAACGTCTGTCACTTTATTGTTTTGGTTTTTTTGTCGCAATTTCTGCAAATATGTCCATATGTGTCACAGTTACAACATTTAGTTCTGCGATTCATGTTATCTTGTTTTAGTATCGTACATAAGGTATTTATACTCGTTTTTTATTCTTAGTCCATTTATTATATGTTGAACAACTAATAGTACATCAACTGTACCCACAGCAGCATTTTTTTTAAAATGAAGTTTATATTAAAACGATTCGTTTTCTTATATACGAGTGCTTCACTTGCCAAATCGATTAACTCCATTTTTGGAATTTTAATAAATTTTAATATCAAAGCAATTCATTAGCTCCTAGCTGTACATATTCAAAACAAATTTCTCTAATAATAATTATTAACACCACTAAATGACAAAATCGTTTTAGCCATTTATTATACCCATCTATTAACAATACTTTTCATATTTCGTAATGGCTTACTGGTTCATCTCCTCTACATGTAATTTTATTACGTGCATGCAAATACTTTGATTCTTCAGATAAATTATACGTAGTTGCATTTTGCTCAAATGCTTGAAACCATTATTTGAGGCGATTTTTTCAACATTAAGCGATTCTATAGAAATGCTTCTCCCACTTTTGCGTTCCTAAACCACACTTAATGTTAATAGTTTAACTTGTTCGTGTAATGCACTGTCTTCAACTGCGTTTGTACATCTTGGTCTTCTTAAGGCTTTTGTGTTTGATCACCTTTTCACGCTTCTTTTATAAGGACCAACTTTGTCTTCCATATCATAGCCACAATTTTCCTTTCTTGAGTATAATTTAATTTATTGAAGCTACGTTGCTTTCCAGGCTCTTTTCTTCTTTAGGTAGTCCCCAAGCACAAAAAATGATGATATGTTTATTATTGGAACTGAATATAATTATAATTAATAATTTCTCCAGAGAAATAAATTCTAAGACTAAAGTCTTAAATTTGGAAAAGACTTTTAATACTATCTGTGGCCACATTCCTACAACAGTGCTATAACACATTAAACTCTCGAATGAACCAGTTGCATTTAAGGCGATTCATTTATCATCGTGATATCTTATATACAAGATCTTCATCAGTCCATAGTAACAAATATCAACATCATATTCTGCAGCACACCATTGTTATGTTAGGTTTTTGTTTTTTTCTTTTTATTATTGTATTTATTCTCCGATATATATCATGTTTGTATATATTTTTGGTTAATACATAAATAAACATATGTGTGCAGGGGCAACTTAGTTAATACGCTTCCTCTAAGTATTAAGTAGGTATTAGCATTTTTTTGTTTATCTTCAATACCATTATGAATTAAATTAAAAAAATAAACAAAAGAAATGTACTAAAGTTTTATTTTTATTATGAGAGCAAGGAAGAGTAGAAGGGCGATTGAGCCCAACTTCATGGTCTCCCGTTGCAAATCATGGACTGAAGAAGATCAAACGTATGGTAAAGTATAGAATGGCTATGCCCGTGCAGTAAGTAGCTTTTGTCCGTCCGACTTTTTATATAATGGTATAGCCTTGTCCTTGGGGCAAAAATTTAAATAACAAAGTCCATAGTCAAAATTTGGAAAGATTTCTGAAGACAGGATTGTTACATAAAAGTTGCGCCTAACGTGGGGCCCATCTTATTGACAATAAAATTTCTTTTTTCTCAATTCACCTGGTAACATTATAAATTAATTATATATCTTTGTGATGTCGGCCCATACCCATTTCATCGCTAGTTAATATGATTATAAGAATATATGTCTATGTTCATATAAATAATTTTTGGATTCATTTACACATAAATGGGTGTAGGCCCATGAGTTCGAGAACTGCGTAACCATAACTTGGAATTGTTGATGTTTTGGCATATTGTTCTCACTTTTTTTGTATCATGCATCGAATCGAAAATTTATATTAGGTAGTCTGACATGGTGCAATATTTCACATAAATTTTTGCACTTCTAAAGCATTTACCGTGTTTCATTTTTATACTTTTTCTTTAAAACATGCATATATTTGTTTTTTTTTTAATTTATATTTTCTATTCTATAGACCCATAGTTGTTCTATAAGATATCAATCAACTGATATATCGCATATCTGTCTATATATTATATCTCATTCGAATCATTTAATCTTGTGTGTGACACATTATATATTTTTTCTTATGACTAAGCTATCTGGCATAAAAATCACTCTGTTCAATTTAAAATTATTTCAATTTACGCTTGCGATTAATAATAAATGGCAAAAAGTTCAGGCGACAGTGTTGGACAATGGCAGCTTGACACAATATCCTTTATGTCAACAAAAATTCCGAATTCTTAATACATTAGTTGTTATTCCGTGTAATCATATATTTCGTAAAGAGTAACATTTGCCCGAATCAGAATCCAAAATGTCGAATTGTTAAAACGCTGTGTTAGCCTAACAAGTTGCAACCGTGCAATCTGACCGCGGCTTGTTGCACCTTGGTTCAAAAGAAACTCTAAAGATATCACGCAATGGAAATGAAGGCTCCACGGTTGATAACTTTCTGTGTCGAGTCGAACCATGCAAAGCCTACGCGGTAATTCTAAAGTTGTATGTCGTCATCTACACTTATTGTTTGTAGGAAAAGCTTCAGGTTGGTATTGGAAATGTCATCATAAGGTTCAGTTAGTTGAATGGAATTTTTTGTGTCGCGAACTTAGGTTTTAATTTAAGAATCGTCATTCAAATTTCGATATAAGAGAGTTGATCCGTATAAGAAAACAAAAAACCAAGGAAAAGTTTAATACGTATTATGATGCAATTTTGAAACCGTCGGATAGATTGGAAGTTCCCATTCGTGATAATGATTTTGTCGAGATTCTAAAAAGAAATTTATGCCCCGAAGTTCGCAAAGATTTAATCCATTTTGAAATTACAACTACACCTCGTTTGCGAGAGTTCGCTCTAAGGCATCAGCTAAATGAAGAATTAGATAGATCTAGATTCCCAAGACCCAATATGCGCAATGTTTTTGACATTGACGAGGAAGAGCTTGACGAGGACGAGTTTGATGTGGATATTGTCGATGAAATTAAATCATTAACTTGTTGGAATTGTTCGCAAAATGACCATGGTTTCAAAGACTGCCTAGCAGATAGGCGTATATTTTGTTACGCTTGTGGATGTCCACAGACATGGAAACCCAACTGCCTTGAATGCATCAAGCTTCCAAAAAACTCGATCGCAAACGTCAGAAGCCACCGAGAACACATCAATTGCGACAGGCCATGTCTTAGTTCAAACCATTCCAGAAGATATTCCGACAATTTTATTAAACGACCAGTCCGAGAAAATTCTATTAGATAATCATGTTTCCCAAGCACGTCCGAGAACTTTGCTCATAGGGTTGCAGTTTGATCAAAATTTTTAGTAAGCACCGCGAAACCAAGTTGTCTAAGTCAGACTGAAGGAGATCCGAAAGCTATTCCAAGGAGAAGTAAGAAAACTAATTAACATCATCAACGTACATTAAGATATGGTTGGGCTTTTAAATCGCTACCTAAAAGCACGTTAGACATAGCGCGGAATTGATCGGATTGATTGAAGAAAGGTTAAAAATTTTTAAGGTAACAACACATAATTCCTCAAACCATGTGTAACAATGCTATTTGTTAAAAATATTGTGAATCCACTTTCCCGTTGGGTGCCACGTTTTTGTCTTTATCCGAAACCTTATAAACTGCATTACTTTTTAGGGCTACTCGAAAGTGCCACACTATAAGGACAGGAGGCTGTCGAGAACCCTCGCTTTACTGACCTTGGCAGTTCGTGAGATGGGGTGGGGGGCGGGAACCTTTCATTACTCGCCCTTATTGGTCTCCTTCGGCCCTTAATGTCTTTCGGAGACCCCGATGTTGAGTGTGAAGACTCCTCTAAATCTACCTTCCTTTCATAACCAAAAATTTACTTACTCGACATTCTTTTTTTTCTTTCTTAATATTTTTATTTCATATTCTCATTTTTATTAATTAATGGTTTATACTATTAAAAAAAAAAATGCTTCCTAATCGTATGTATGCAAACAGAATAATCCTAGTTTAACGCTTATTACTAAGTAATAATAATAAAAAATCCCCTTTGCCCGCTGTATACGCTGCAATACAATATTTACTTTATGAAGAAAAATGCATAAAGCCATCCAATTCAAATCATCCAAATACTGGCGATGATTGTAGCATTTTTATATACGGTAGCTGTTGTTATTATATATTGTAACACACTTAGTAAAAAAAAAAGCGGGAAGAGACCATTGTTGTTGTTTACCGACTAAAACAATGTACATATTAGATGGAAATTAAATACTTGCAAATTTTTAACACGACACTGACTTTAGAAAATGTTTTTCGTTCGTGCCCGGTCTCGAACCTTTTTGATCCTATTCTTTCTTGTTTTTTGCTTTAGAGTCTAGACTTTATGTCGTCACATTCATTAAAAAGATTTGAGTATGATCTATGAATTTGACGAATCAAGGAAAAAAATTCGCTATATTTTTATCATGCTCCTATGAAGGAAAAATTGAAGAAGGAAGAAAAAATCGTAAATCCAAACTCTGTAATGCGATGTTCTTCAGTAGTTCTTCTTCTAGAGTGTCCCTTTAAACTACGCGCATTTAAAACGCCACATTTTAATACACGCGTTCAATCAAATCCAACATGGTAAAATATAGCAACAGTCTTAGCACAGAATGAAATTCAAATTGCTTAAGAATTTAAAATTGTTTAAGAAATCAATAAAATTTCTACTCCATATTTTCGATGAACATATTGCAAGCCCTCCAATACGGAAATAACTAAACCTACATTACAAATGCCAATGTTAAAAATTTACAGCGTTTTGGCCACAAGTGCCTGTAACTTCCCATTCAGTAAGCGTGTAAGGACGTAAAACGTTAGTTTGTTAATAAACTTTTACCTTATTGCCCAACTATCTACGAGATCACTTGGTGAGTATATAATAGTCTTGAAGAGAAAATTTGTTTATCGAAATTGTAAGTTATTCTTCTAAGTAAACCCCGATTGCATCAATTGAAACGGACAATAGGGTTACGTTTAGAAAGATTCAAAGTCTTATTGGATACCTGGAAAGGCATTAAACAGATGCTCTGATAACGGTTATTTATACAGGCGTTAAGAAGCAACATTTAATGGGCAGAGCAGCTAAAAATTTAAAACATGGGGAAATCAAAATCAAAAAGCGAATGTAATTACTAAAATTAAAAATAGTCCAGTTGGTCTTCAAAACCACAATACGAATGTATTTGTACAAAACGAAAAGCCCGTTGACGAAACTGAAAACAAAGCAAAAAACAAACACAGCATAATAAATAACACAACTAAGCAACATCTTTAAACAGTCTGAGCGACGAAGCATGATGTATTATATTGCTATTGTTATGCATTATTTTTATAAACTGCATTTATTGATTAGGTAAAACGTATATGCTCTGTTTTAATAAAGTTTACGTGCGTGTGGAATTGACATGAAAGGTCGTTATTGACGAGCATGCTTTGTCATTTTGTATGTGTACTTACGTTATCAGTCTCTTTATTTTATTTTCTATAAATCACAAATTTTTTGACTTTTTTCATGTACAATATGTGTATATAGATCTTATTGTTTGTTCTTCGATTGAAAATTTTACTAATACATTACAAAAACAAGGAAATGCACGACGAAGCGATTCAAAATTTTTCGATTAAAATCCAATTTCTTCTTACAAATTATTGCTCCGTAGCAACTGCGACTTATTAATCCGTTCGTTTTCTGTAAAAATGACCTCAACTTTTCTTTTTTTAGGAGTTCCTAATGTATCTTTATAATGACTACCCGTTCAATCCTTAACATATTATAATTATATGTCTTTACTACTCTATTTGATTATTGGTTTTATTATTTTATCTTTATTTTATTATAAATACTTTAAATTTGAATTAACTAATTAAATTTTAAACCTATTTTTCTTACATTGTATAAAGGAGATCAATATCTGTACCAATATCTCAAACACCGTAATCATCCTCCTAATAATCTACATATACAATGACTGTGTGATATATCCTAAATTTAAACATTAGTAGAAGGGTTACAAAACAGTTATGTTAACAGCCGCAAACGTCTCAATAATGAAAGCATGCGGAAAATAATTACTAAACATAAATTTCAATTTGTTATGTGAATTTTCTTTCATATATCTGATCGTAGACCCGTTCATCCGTTAATTGCAATTTTACCTAATAACTTTGCCTAACCTTTCAAATCAATTAAGAAATATCCGTATTGAATTGCTAAAACGGGTTATATTAAAAATCTTAAAAACAACTGTACACAAACTTACCACTGTATCTTTTCGTGTTCGAGTACATGACGCTTAGACTCAATCAAATAGAACATAATGAAAACTTAAGTTGAGTCAAATCAGAATTTTGCAAATCATTCTTCAGTATCTTCACTATTGCGCCTCGTCCCTAAAAGAGATCCTAGTGATTGATGTTCTAGCGGCGATTTTATAAGCCTTAATGTCCTGTACTGTACATGTACTATTTAAATATTAACATTCGTAGTAAACAAGTATTGTCAAAATTAGATTGGGTTTAATTTAAACAATATCAATATCGTGAAAATTATTAGAAACCAAGGAAGTGTTACTTCATCGTTTAAATTAAATGTGTCTAACAATGTGGTGGTTATTGCTTGGTTTTGGCCTCCTTGTTTGCTCGCCAAATAATTTGTGCCCACAAACAGGATGGTTGCACTGCCACCAGTAAGTAGCTAGACGTCCGGCTCTACTCCAAAAAACTAATGACATATTTGCTTAATGCCATATTTCTGCTGTATCATCATGCCAGAGTGCTTAAGACTAAGCTGAAAGGCCCGCACTGCGACTTTAGCGTCATTGATTGCAACCTGATTAAAATATCAATAATTAAGAGAAATTTTGTAGAAATTTTCAAGTATACAGAAAACATAGATACACTAGAAACGGTCGTGCTGTTGCAATTTCTGTCAAGTCCTCTCCGGGCATCAAATTTGTGTCATTAACATGCGATTCAGTAAATTTTCAATTTCTCTGAATCCGTCAGTTGAGAAACCATTTTCACTTTTTGCATTAAGGAATTTGCCGTGGTGCCTTCGACCTTCTTTACCAGCGTATGGAAGCAGATTACCTTTTTTACATTCTTTGGAGAAGCGTAGGTTCATTTTATTCATCAGCTTTTTATTCAACCAAACCATTTAAATTAGGTTAATTTCATTATTCCGGTCGGTCCATCTAGGAATTTTCGGTCCGTAAAACTTAATCAACGTAGATGAAACTATGAATTATTTAACCCACTTAGGATAGCATGTGAAATTTTGAATGACGTATATTGACTATGTTGTTAACCTTAATTTCCAACTTACCAAAAATTAGTTATTTTTTTACTTTAATCAATTAATTTACTAGATTATGTATTTTATATCCTATTAAGCTAGAGTTTATGTAATCCTATAAGGTGTTTGTAAAAATGCTAACTTTATTCATCTAGCTTTAAGTTTATTTGCCAATTGTTATTTAAAGATTATTGTATCAATTGTAGGAATTAAGGTTCAGTTGTACGATTAGCCTTTGAAATATATAATAAACGAGGAAATAAATATCAAAAGATGGCATACGCGAGATTTTACTGCTGGGAATATCCAATATATAGTGTATTAAACCTAACTATTTCTGCATCCATTCCGATCATACAAACACTCCTTCAAAGCATTTGTCCGTCGTGGTTAAATAATGTAAGTAAATACTATAAAAATTAGAAAAATAGATTTTTCAAGGACCTACTTACGACTATTTCGTTTATTCTTCTTTGAGACATAAATTCATATACCCCAGTCATCAAAGATATTGCAATTGTCTTCATAGGGTGAATTCCCCTCAACATATTTCTTAACGAGTCCGAATTGTCTGACGGATGGATTCTCTTTAGTCGAAATTTTTCTATTATTGGTTATGAATTAACTTGTAATTACCCATATAAAATCGTGATGACATTCCATCACGTATGTTCAAATCATGCTCTGAGGAATTAAGTGTTGTTATCTCAAAGATTTTTAATCTTTCTTTGAAAATAGGTGTTTTCCCTTTGTGTTGGAAAAGTAGTCTCCTTATTTCCTGATCGAAAACTATGGAGGCATTGCCAAATTGAGTATCTCACCAAAATTGTGTGAACGAATTGTTACTCAGCAAATAGCTCTTGCTGTCAAATTCTATATTTATCGATTTCAGCATTAAAAGGAAGATCAACAGTTACGAGCCTCTGAGAGTTTGTTTGCCATATTTGCAAGATTTGCTCTAGTGGCTTTCTCTAGTAGTCATTTCGGACCCTTTCTGCTTATATTGTGCGACAATGATCTCCCTTCGGTGATTAAATTCAGCCATATATTAATTTTTTATTTATTTATTTATTCGACTTAGACATGAAACTCGACTAAAACAAAAGAAAGTCGAGTTCATTTAACTCTTAAAGTAAACCTTAAATTAATTGATATTAATAGGAAGGAAAAAAGAACAAAAAGAAAAAGAAAAGCATGTACAAAACTAGCACAGAGCCACCCCCTAAGCCATCGCAAACATGCATAAGCTTGGCAACCGATAATGGTTAACAACAATTAATTTTCGAATCGTAATGACTTTTTAGCGTTAAAAGCTAGTTTAAGTACGACATTGGTAAATCACGTGTATTAAGTAATGTGGCTTTAATGGACTTTAAAGAGTCCGATAGTGAGAATAAGTGATAGAATAAGAGACAACTCTGAACGGGTTAATCAGCATATAACTATATTTACACTGACTAAGCTTAACCAACATAAAGTGCCTAGAGAAGCGGTTAGAGGACATTAAAACTATTCCAGCAAGTAATGACTGCGAGTCAATAGCACCATTTATTACTTTGATTACGAAAGAAACGCCAAGAACAAATCTACGTTTCTCAAGAGACTGTAAGGACAACAGAAGCAACCTATTTTCATAGGGAAGAACAGAGGCAATCGGATCCCAACCCAAATTCCTAAGGGCAAACACAAATTGCTTTTGAACACGTTCAATTGAATCTACATAGCACCTATGTGAAGGAGACCACACAAACCAAACATATGTACAGCCTTTTCGTAATGTAAGGATCATCAAGCTCTGTGGACCACCTCTTTATAAAAACAACCGCTTTGCTTAACAAGAGCTCACCATGCAAGTTAAAAAAGAGATAGCGAACGCCTAAATCTTGGAACGAATCGACGTCCTCCAACTTGTGCGAATCTATGAAATTCTAAAAGGATAGCCATATATCGCTATCTCCGGGAGATTAGCAAAGCAAAGATCCAACAGTTTGCCATTACAGTTACTAGTCCAGTTGTATTGAAGTGAAATACGATAAAATAATTCATTCAAAAAGACAATAGCGCTACCAGATCTTCATCACTATACAAATATAAGAATTAAACAGCAAAGATATATATAATTACGGAAATCCCAATTCTAGTTCCTTACCAACTAATTGATTGAGGTGTATATGCGGAAGACAGAGTCAGTCAAAAAGAAAAGCGACTGGGCGAACGTCCAGGAACTGTCCATATTTGAATTCGCATATAAGATCAAGGGAAGGGAGCAAACCGGCACCTCTGGAGGATCAGAAACTACAGCTACAGCAGAGGAAAAACGCGGAGAAGAAAAAGGCGAAGATGGTATAAGTATATCGGATGTCACTGTTATGCAATTCATGCAGCAAATGCAACAGAAAAAGCAGCAAGTGCAACAGCAAATACAGTCAGCACAAAAGGAAATAGAATCAAAAATCAACGGTATGATGGAAAAAATTTGAAAAATTGAGAAAAATCAAGCCGTTCTGGATATACGAATAGGCGATGTGTTCCAGCCATTCGAAGGCAACGTTAATGTGCTGGAAGGGAAAGTTGATGATGCGCTAGGCCAATTCGATGAGAGTGAATGCCCTGGAGGAAAAAGTAACACCGGAAAGGGAGGAAGATACAGATGCCTTGCGAAGTGAAATAAAATGGCTAAGCTACAAACTAATGGCGTAATCACCAGCTCTACCAAAGTAAAAACACCCCTATTTGATGATATCACTAACTTCAACGCATTCAAACTGCAATTCGGTGTTGTCTCTACAAATTATACGTGGGACAACGATAAAGCGGTCGGTTTAATAACTTCCTGAAGAGGAGGAGCAGTGAAAATAATCCAGATAATCCCGGAAGGAAAAAGATCGGAATTCGCTGCAATTATGGATGCAATGGAAAGAAAATATGGTAGCAAACATGTGAAGGAGGTAAGCCACCTGGAGATGTTTTCGCGCTGCCGGAAACCCAACGAAAGAATCCGAGATTACGCTACAGAAATCGAACACCTGACCAACCTCGCTTACGTCGGTGTACCCGGCAATGTACTGGAAAGGTTAAAAGTTGATGCCTTTGTAAAAGGATTTCGTGACGTGGAACTTAAAAAAGCTCTGTGGACAGAAACAACGTTTACCGAAACGAGTGGCCTCCCGCTTACACAAAAAGTGTACAGTGAACGTCATACGCGAACGTGAGACGAGCGGAAGAACGCTATCTCGGATGTGGTCTGCGTGGCGGTTCGGCAAGTTCTGCGCCAAAATAAGCACGTACCGGTTTCGAATACACGCAGGACCTATATTTGTCAGAAACCAGATCGTTTTGCGCGGGAATGCCGACCGAAGCATATGAGAGCACACTCCTCATTACCTGCACAGAATATTAATGATGGTGCTAACGAAATAACCAAGGAACAAGCGTTAAACTAAAAAGAATCATCACAGAGTGGTACTGGCTGACTCCGAATTCTAGTTGCCCTAGGGTCGGTTTTACTGAATCAAGGAGAAGTAACAACAGCCTAAGGATCGATGAGAAGATTGAGAATTGTAAGAAGATTATCACCCTGGACGTAGGTGCTTCTCATTCAATTATTAATAGTATAAGTGTCAAAGAAAAATTCGAACCCTTCTAAACTGCTATGAATTGTAAAGCTATCACAAACATTTCGATTAGCGATGTTTTAATGAAGCATGGATTTCTGGTAGGAGATATAATGGATGAGATAATATTGTGGATGGACTTTATGGCAAAGCATGGGTTCGTACTGAATATGAAAAGGCGCGCGCTACAATATGCTAACGTGACCTTAGTGTTGACTGTGGGGTGTGACACGGGTGTGACAGACAAACTGAATTATTGCAAGTTGTGGTACAAAGCAAGCAGAAAATCCCGCCAAACTCAGACGGATTTTTAAAATTGAATTTCAAAAAAAGAAAGAAGTGAAATATCTTGGGCACAAAGTCTCCACGAATGAGGTTCACACGGATGAAGATAAAATTAGGGAAGGAAGAGAGTCACATAACCAAACAATTTGCATGAGGATCGCAATTTCCTAGGACTGCACCTACTGCCGCAGGTTTGTATCCAGGTTTGCTATGGTTGACAATGGGCTGCATGATCTTACGAAGAAAAAACGATCTTTCATTCGGTGGGGGATTCAGGAGCACGCGTCCACGAAGTTGGAAGAATTCTTATGCACGGCACCCATTTTAGCTTATCCAGTAATAGGAGAAAAGGTTATACTGGATACCGACGCAAGCTAGGAAAGCTTAGGAAGCGTGCCCTCCCAGCAAATTGACGGCAACGAAATGGTAGTAGCATACTGCAGGATGGGCTCACCCCAATGCAAGAAAACTACTGATAATAACGCAATGCGTTAAACCTCCAGTGTACCTCCACAAGTATCTATATGGGTAGCAATTCCACGTAAGGACAGATCATCCTGCTCTACGATGGTTACTCAACTTCAAAGAACCGGAAGGGCAATTTGCCAAGTGGATTGAAAAACTACAATCTTACCCTCTGTCGATTTCTCATAGGAACGGCGAATCTCTTTTCAATGCCGATGCCATTTCTAGACATCCACTTGACCAGCACCCGCAAACACTACGTAAGGAGCAAAAACAAACAAGGTGTCGGCATCCGCCGGACTATTGTGGAGTCCAACGGTAACTTTTCAAAAGAAGACATGCGCAATGCGCAAACTGCCGACGAAAATATGATGTTAGATAATAGACGATGGTTAGATAATATTAGATGCCACAGAAAACACTCACTCGTCTCACTTGCGAACAGATCGCAAGAGAAAGTTCGATTACGAAGGCGTATTGGATTCAGTGGCAAAGGCTCATGGTCGTAGATGGATGCTTGTGGTGCATATGCAATAGTGACGATGCTTCGTGGACCAAGAAATTACTGGTGATTCCACAAGCGAGAACTCGGAAAATTATAAGAGAATACGACAACAGAGCGCATCTTGGCATCACGAAAGCCTTGCAAAAGATCAAGAAAATTTCTATTGGATAAGCCATGCAAAAGATCAAGCAAATTTCTATTGGATAAGCATCAAGCAATCCGTATGCATGGATTCGCAGCTGCGACCAGTATTGCAAAACGAATGGCCCGAAAATTAAGCCCCAGCAATACGCCTTTCGAAAGAAACGCAATGGATATTGCTGGGCAATGCGGGAAATAAATATGTACTGATTGATTCTTTAGTAAAGGAGGAAATATACCCCGTAGCTAAGAAACAGGCAAAGACAATAGACGAACTATTCGCCAATAATTGGGTTAGGCGGTTTGGGGCCCCTATCGCGCTACGTTGCGATCAAGGTATCTTTATCCCCCGCGAAGATTTTGTTCGGGTTTAATCCGGACTCGAAATTCAGGACGCAGCCCAATGTCCAAAAGACCGAGATCGAATACCAAACCAACTTGTTGCTTTGTAATCAGGTTCTTGGACTCAAGAAACCAGGATAATGTAGATTCCATAATCTTCTCTAACACTTTTGAGAGACAAGATAAAAAAGACATTGGGCGATAGTCCGATGCGATAGAGACATTTTTTGACGTTGGAATTGTAACAACTGCTGCAAGTTTTCACATGTAGGGTATATGGCCAGTCAAGAGCACCGTATTATATAGGTCCAGAAACTTCTTTTTACCTGAATTAGACAGAGTACTGATCATTTGGTATGAGATGCGCTCTAGATCAGTTGTCATCTTCTTCGATTTGGGGAGACAACTTTCAAATTCTAAGGTAGATATACAATTTTCCATGTGGCACATTTGTCAATAGCATTTGAAAGAGCACTGGAGTAGTTACTGTCAGAGGAGTATTTGCAACACACTTTTCCAAAATAATTAGAAATATCATCTATGCCAGTTAAACTTCCATTGGGAGTGCAAATGGCAGAAATTCCGTTCACATTTGAAGTCCCATTGAGTCTGTTGATTCTGTTCCAGACATCTTTCATTCATGTATTTCTGCGAATTCTTTTCGAAAACGGTTCTAAGCTGCGTGGCTTTGATTTTAGTAAATCCTTCCTGAATAGAGCATAGTCCTCTTTATAAAATAACAAATGATCATGGGTACGTAATATTTTAAAGCGGTGTCATAAATCCATTTTTTTTCCTCAATAACGAAAGCGTGTCGTTCCACCAAGGGAGCCTAGCTCGTTTAAACAAGCTGTCGGATTGAGGAATAGAGAGATGAGCAGCCGTGCGAATGGCCTCAGACATAATAGCAGCATCATAATTGCTGTCGCCTTTAAATGGCTTTAAATGTAGAAATTACTCAACTTGTTAAGATCGATTACGATTTGGAAAGTGATCACTATTACGTAGATCATCAGAAACAGACCAAGAAACCAAAGGGAGAAATGGCGAAGAGCAGCATATATTATCAATAAATGTTATATCGGTAAATCCCCTAATATTCCATTCTAGAATTTTGAAAATTTTATTTAATTGCAGTGACCTGGAAACGGAGCAGTTGGTTGGTTATGTTGACATGTTAGCATCTCGGTCGAAAATGTCGCTACAGGAATTTCGCGTGAATAACTTGTTATTACTAGCAGAATAATCTGTACTTAGATGGTTGCGCACATTTGAAGTGCAACGAGTGGACGCACGTGAATAATTTGAAAGTGACACTTGATTAAGGGATGGAAGATTGGATTCATTAGAACTTATAATGTGTTGACTTAAGTTGAGAGCTGGTGATTCTGGGGAATTTAGACGGTAGCGTAAGTATTACTTTTGTTAATTCTTTAGGTTCAAGTTGGATTTATTTCCCTTTACTCGCGTCGTGCTTTTGTTTATATTTTTAGAATTTCACGTATTTGTATATAACGTGGGCATTGTTTGTCTGATCATAGTCATTTATGCAGAAACTACGCGTACCGATTTCAGCATGAGGAGAAAGACAACTGTTAGCACAAGATGGAGCAGTGCATCGTTTTGCAGTATGACCCAGGCGTTTGCAGTTTTTGCATGTCATGGGATTTGGAATGTAGAGTTCCACTTTACACTTATCCAAGCCACATCAATTGTTTGCGGTAACCGAGAGCGATCAAAAGTCATAATTATCCTTTTAGTAAGAGAGCGAGTTTTTACGGCGTCATTTAATTTAGTAAACTTTTAAACAGTCATGCCTTGATTGCTCATTTCGCGAACTACTTCGTCTTCCGGTACATGTTTCAAGCACGGTGCATAAATTACGGCTTTAACTGAGCTAGGTTTGTCATGTAGTTTACCGGAAATTGAACATCATTTCTCTGGTGATTTTGACTCTAAGAGATTTTCCGTCGCGCGAGGGCTCCCAGCGAGGACAAGTAAGTTACCATCACGTAGAATCGCGATTGTGTTTATATACGCTGTAATGCTATCTAAGGCTTCTTTTATAGCGAAAGGACTGATTTGGGAAGTTCTCATTCTACCATCCCTTGAGGAATGAACCACATATATTTTGTCGGAATGATTGTACTGATTAGTAATACCGAAAAATCCGAATTTTTAACTTGTTTCCTCTGCGGTGATTTGTCCGCTAATAGGTGAAACATATTTGATTTTTTATCTGCCTGCCCCGGGCCATTATGCTTTTTTGTAGTCAGTTTATTATTTAGTTTTTTTGGGAAAAAACCACTCGCTGGAAAAAAATTGGGAACTACTTAATAATGAAAAATGTCAATTGGCAATTGTCTTCTTTTTTTTCAATTTATTTTTTTTAACAAATGGAGAAAACAAGGGCAAACACGGTATCCGCGATAAGCAGTTTAGCAAAAACACTGAAAAAACACTTGCCAAATACACGAAAAAACCGAAACAATCAAAAAATCGCACACAAAAAGGAAACACGTACTACTCAGAACAAAAGTCGACTACGAATGGTAATCAAAGTTTGCCGTTGGGTGACATTCCCATTGGGTGACAACAAAGTCATTGATTATTTTAAGGCTCCGTTAATTCCGCAAAATTCTATTTAGTTTCCATTTACTTATACCAACTTAAGTAAACACCACTACCTACTACTCATCAATACATTTTTGAAGTTGGGAAATATTTTTGTCATTGTGAAAATTTTGTATTAAGTTATGACCTTGTAACTTCCGCATACATTTGAGGTGCAGGGTCGGTCTGCTTTGACCACCGCTCTATCCCAACAGAGTATTTAAAATCATAATAACGACCTAACGTTATGGAGAACCTCTGCTCATAACTCTCACTTTCTCTACATAACGATGTTATGCGAGAGCGAATTATGAAAAGAAAATAAAAAGTCCAAAGTCCCTCTGTGTGGAATGAGAATGTCGTTTCTCGCATGTTTGCTCTTGTCCTTTTTTTTAAATGGGGAAAAAGGGGAAGTTGGTGTTAAGAAAAAGCCGACATTGGGTTTTTAAGTGCGCGTCATGAAAAAATGCTGAAAGCGTAATGTAAAATATTGGAATCTCACTTTGTACATAAGAAATGGTTTTGATTTTGCTTGAAATTAATTGCTGAAACTTTTATCAAAAAAGACTGAAGACTTGCTGAAACTTTTATCAAATAAACGTGTGACTGAATATTTAAATGTAAGGGAGATGTCTTCTAATATATTTCAACCCACACAATTTTCAAAACTCGGAAAGCAATAGAAAAAAAAAACAGAAAGCAAAGTGAAATTTAGACAATAGACAAAAGGAAAAGCCTTAAATAATATATTTATAATAACTGTATATACAAAGTTTTTTTTGGATCCAGAAGTGTTTAAAAGCAAAATTCTGTTACCACGGCCAAAGAATATAAAATGAATTTCAATCAAGATTTTACTCAACGAAAAGGCGCGAAATCAAGAGAAGAGCCTGAGTAATAAAACTAGTAAACACTATTAATATTTTACATAGAACGTATATGAATTTAATGTAATTAATGTTTAGTTTTAACCATGTGTTTTAACGCGGCTTGTAAATAAATAAATGCATGTAAAATCGAATTGCTTCGGAAAAGAATAAAAGGTAAAAAATATGTATACCCAAGAAACAACTTAAGTTGTACTTTTATATAAGCCATACGACATAAAAAGAAATTAATCTTGAAACATACAAAAGAATAAGTTGTAAGGAACAAGACATGAACACAAATATAAAATTTAACCTAACAATAAACAGTTTAGGTTATCAAAACAATTAAATAAAAAAACGTGTAAATGTAATACTTAACTGTCGATAATGTATAAACAGAGCAAAAAAGGAAAAGGTATAGATATGAATGCCAACATAATCACATGACAATGTAGAATGGCCTGAAACTATTTTTTTGTGTTTCATGCGCTCTAGATTAATGATATTTAGTATTATTAAAGTCTGTTCTATCGCCATTTTTATAAATAAATTGTTCGGTGAAACTGCAAATTTACAGATATTTTGTTCTTTTCAGTGCTTTTAATTATTTATTGTTTTTTGCTTGGCTTGATATGTTTTATTTTTCCAAACATCTCCGTTTTTAATTTACTCTTGCTTACAGTTCACTATAGTGTGATCGCATGTCATGGCTAATATGCATCCACTTTGAAGTGTGACAGAATTATGCAAAATTAGCATAATGCATTTGCAAAAATAAAAAGAAGAATTATGTCACACTTCAACTAGTTGAGAATTGCATTTGTAATGCATTACGACGCTAGGCGCCCCAATTAAATTAATGAGTCAAAATTTTATGCTTACGCTAACAATAAGGTATTTTTGTAAAATTTAAATATAAACAGCGACGGAATGATGAAATAAAGATAATTCGTTTTCATTCACTGCATAAAAAAAGGCGTTGCATCCGCCTAAATTATCTGGCTAGGGACAGCTTCTAGCCGATCTCGCGTTGGCAATAAAAGAAGTTGATAGTCTTGGCAGAAACAGCCGAGCAGTTCAGTAACTTATTCTACACCACTACCGAAGACACCCGTAGGAAAAGATTCATAGAGAATCTTTCTATAACTCCTCCACACACCGCCACCAACCTTTTTCATTACATTACCAAACCTAATACTGCACTCTCAGTGTCTGAATAGTGCGTATTTTTTGTGCTTTTTTGAGATTTGGGTTACTTGCAAACGTAATGTTTGAATTCTATTTTGTCTACTAACATGGCAGGCCGCCCTGTCATACCAAAAGTGTCGCGAATCAGATCGTTTCATTATTATTATTATTAATTTAGCCATAGAATAGATTCTAAGACTTAAGTCGTAAAGCACCAGCATCTAATGTTATCGGCTTTATTAAAATCTCTGCCGCGCTTGAGATTTAAATCCAATACCATTGAGTTGCTAGTCGAGACCATTTCGGTTACTCGGGCCAGGCAGATGAAACACCTCATTACAGTACTCACAGACAGGCAGAAATGGCCAAATCAACTCATTCATTAAAAGAAGTGCAAATTTGAATTAATTTCTAAATGGAAGATCCCGTTTGCGATGAGTTTTCGCAGGACATTAACAAAAAAGTGGTCGGTTTTAGATTGACATTTTTGGAGTATTTCAATATTAGAGTTATTGGCAGGTCCGGACGTCTGCGTGCCGTAAGCTCAGATTGGTTTGAAACTACTCTTGTATAAAATGCATTGATTTCTTGGATTAAGTTGACATTCCGGATGAATTAACCAGTAGAGTCTTCTGACATTTAAGTCAAGTTGCTAAAGTTTAGCTTTAACATAATTTTTCCATGTTAATATATGGTTAAATTATAAGCAAAGATATTTTAGACAATTGTGGATAGAAATATTATTGACATTGAAAAATAGTGAAGGATAAAAACCCTTATTTCATGTAAACGTAGAATTAGGTGTTTCATCATTTACTTTGATGTTTGTCCAAAATGACATTTTGAAGACTTTAGTAGTTCGTGGGAAACATTCATAGGATCACTAGACGAAAATAGGATTATTGCGTCGTCAACATTCGTCGCAATTAAAATATTGACAGCGATTAG